>MPNW01001241.1:7189-18742 GCA_011800805.1 Hirudo medicinalis
CATCATCATCATCATCATCATCATCATCATCATCATCATCATCATCATCATCATCATCATCATCATCATCATCATCGTCATCATCATCATCGTCATCATCGTCATCATCGTCATCGTCATCATCATCATCGTCATCGTCATCGTCATCATCATCATCATCAACAACAGGTGTCCTGCTTGTGATTGGTCTCGGCGTCGCCATTGGAGTGGCTTTCGGAGTTTTTGTCCTCTTCGCAATCGTGCTCTGCCACAAGAGGTTGTTGATTGATTATGCACGACCTCATTACTATTGATTAGCTCCGATCAATATTAACATATTTGCTGTCGATTGGTGGCCTCATCAATATGCGAGTGGCTCATTAGCATTCCCTCTCGATGGTCGTCTGCTGTTGTGATTTCTTTGAGACTTAATTAAGTTAGATTCAATATAAAAAGAAAAATTTATAAAACAAAAAAAAAGAAATTTATAATTTTGTATGTTATATTTTTAATTATGATTAGTTAAATATGGCGGATGTTAAGTGAAACAAGAAATATCGTCATCTGGTGAAGAAGTTGAACTTAACAACTAATCTGTATTATTATTATTATTATTATTATTTTATCATTATTGTTATTATTATTATTAATATTTTATTATTATCATTAATATTATTATCATTAATATTATTATTATTATTTTATATTATTTAGTTTTTGTTATTACTGTTTATTTAATTAATTGTTTATAATAAGTCAGAGTTGATAGGTTAAAATACGCAGGTCTTGATTGATACCAGGTTGATAATAATTCTTATCGATAGATAAGATTCGGTTGATAAGATTGAACGGACGATTGAGTCGTCAATGAACCGTGACAATCACGTGGACAGGAAACGTGGTCGTTCATGCGTGACAACGACAGGTCTCTTTCTTCACAACGATACACTCGATGGACAGAGGAATTTCTTCTCTCCAGCCGATCAACAACAACAACAGCAACAACAACAACAACAACTACAACAACAGCAGCTACAACAACAGCAGCACAACAATGCCATCTACTTCCGCAACAACAACAACAAAAACATTTCGAGTGCAGAAGACGCCATGACGTCTAGTGATTTTTCCAAATCATGTGACCACTTGCATCCTCCTCATCATCATCCTCATTATCCTTACGAAGACCCACTCCAGCAAAACGGAGAAGGCAACTTCTGCAGACGCCAATCGGGCGAGGTCGGTCACGCCTGCGATCCGGACTTGTACCGTCACGCTTCACTGCTCGTCACACTCGAGCAGACGCCTTCCAGGAGGCGCCAGAGCGTGTCGCAGAATCACCAGTCGGAAATCCTGCTTGATGATTCGCTCGAGTTGAAAGATGGCGACACAAAATACGCCGACACGGAAGGGAGCAGCCACGGCACCAGCGACGAGAAACGCAACGAAGCGTGCGACGCCATTTTCAGGAACAACACCAGGCACCGTAATCAGCCGACCGGAAGTCCGTTCCGCTCGACTGCACATTCACAACTGACTCGCTCCTTCTCTCCGGACGCCTACCCTCACCAGCCGCCGCACTATCTCTCCACCCACCATCACCACCACCACCACCATCTCCATTCCCGTAATCCTCTTCATCATCATCAGCATCAAGAACACCAGGAACTGACGGACTCGAATTCACAGCTATTGTTGCTGGGTAACGAGAGCTACCAGCAATACCACCTTGACGACGAGGACGACGCCGTCGTCATTGGCAACGGTTCGGTGACGTCACAGAAGCTTTGAGACGCATCGAGTGCGTTTTTATTATCTTTGGTTTCCACGCTGGACTTCTTCCGGAATCTTTGAAGCTGAAGTTCTTTCAGTGGACTTCCTGTTGCCATGTTTCTTCGTTTCCCTCTCCATTCATCCACCCACCCATCCATCCATCAACCCATCCACCCACCCATCCATCAACCCATCCACCCACCAATTCACCCATCCATCCATTCATCATTCACAACGATGCACAGTGTTTCGATGCTTAAGAACTTTCATATCTTCCTTTCTAGTCATTATTAATAATTTTAGGCTACAAATTCATCGACGTGACATTATCATAATTTATTAATAACAACATAATAATCATAATTTATTAATAACAACATAATTATCATAATTTATTAATAACAACATAATTATCATAATTTATTAATCACAACATAATAATCATAATTTATTAATCACAACATAATTATCATAATTTATTAATCACAACATAATTATCATAATTTATTAATCACAACATAATAATCATAATTTATTAATTAATTATAATTCAGTCATTCATTCGTTCAATGAGAACGCAGAACGTTCGAATGCATTTTCTACTCTTTAAAGACAAAATCGTAATTTTCTCTTTCTGTCACGTGGTCGACAAATAAGTTCCACCGCTATATTTTAATAAATAAATAACTTCCACAAATGTGCATACTACTGCTTCCATAAATATGCATAATAATAATAATAATAATATATAATAATAATAACAATAATAATAATAATTATTATTACAATCGTAATTACGTGTAATTTCATAAATTAATGATCCTGCTGATGCAATTAAAGACACTTCCGTATCTTCAATCGAGTGTGACGTCACTCCGGAAGATTCTGACACGGTCAAGGTCACGGTGAATGAACACGCTCTTGGAATTACCTGTGGAATCGATATGTCGACGTTTCCAATTTCTGGTTTTACATTTTATTGAATTATAAAATTAATTTAAAAAAAAAAGCCTTTTCATTCGAGAGTTTGAAAAAAGGATCACTTATTAGACTTCCATGGACACCCAACCTGAGATAAACTCACATTTATCGACGTCTTAACACTTCAACTTTCCATCCATCCATCCATCCATCCATCCAGTTGATTACAGGACAGTACGTGAACAAATTACCTGGTATGTATAACTGCAAATAGATAATAATAATAATAATAATAATAATAATAGTAATAATAATAATAATAATAATAATAATAGTAATAATAATAATAATAATAGTAATAATAATAGTAATAATAATAATAATAATAATAATAATAATAATAGTAATAATAATAGTAATAATAATAATAATAATAATTATAATAGTAATAATAATAGTAGTAATAATAATAATAATATTAATAATAACATCACATCCGCCTCGAATCGGAATTATAGTTTCAAAAAAAAAAAACTTCGAAAAAATTAGTTCCTTGTGCCATCAAGGTCACCCATCAAGGTCACTCGAAAGGTCGAAAAGTCACGCAGCTCCATCAAATATTTTGGCGCCACAAATCTTCCCCAGAAATTAAAACGTCCGCCTAGGTGCGCGTGTTTCGTGTTTAAACAAGGTAGGCAATTTCACCTGTCTTCATTAAAGACATTATTTGGAAAGGACGCACAGAGCCTCATGTGATGCAGGATGTATTGCATAATGTTATTATTAATTTAATTATGATGAATTATGATGATATTAATGAATAACTATCACAATTTCACATTTGAGATATAATGACTCGATTATGGCAATACTGGAACGTACAATTATTACATTAATTAATTAATCAATTAATCAATTAATCAATCAATCTAAACACATGAGCGGACTGAATCTAAAAAATAAGTTTTAACATTTGGGTTGATATATGCTTCGGTTGAACAGATAAGTTATAACAGCAATATCCAAGTGGCGCTACATAAATAACCTTGAACTGGAATTATTCATGATCCAAGGTCGTCTGGAGGACCTCTTTTTGTTTACGACGAAGAAAATGAAACTTTTATTTAAAATAAATTCAAACATTCAAGCATTTCTTCACTCAACTTCTTCATCGATTCATTTGTAAGAAGATTTCTTTTGATTTAAATTGTTTCAACAACAGCAAAATACAAACACGAATACAAATACAAACACAATCACGGACACGAATACAAATACAAACACAATCACAAACACGAATACAATTATAAAATCAACTTTCTTCAAAGATGATTTCAAACAATTCAACGACAAAACTACCGTCTAAAACAGGCAGATCACCGAAATTAAAGAGAAAATTAGTCTCAATTTTAGAGTGAATTATTATCTTTGGAAGAAGAATTGACACGGATTGAGAGATAGTAAAAAAAAAGAGAGGACGGTCGCTTATCTTCCTAAATCCATGGTTGAACATGAAATCGTTGGCCATATTCCTTCCAGTCTTTGGTGCGTAAATATCTGGAAATGAATGAATTCATTGCTTCATCAGCAGACTTATCTTTCCAGGGATATGAAAAATTACCTGTCTCCATTTAATTACCTGGATTCGTTCTCTTATTCCGACATTTCCCAATATGGCTGGTCCTTCCTGTCGCCGGTGTCTGCGACTTTGTGAGGATCTCCACAAAAATCATAATTTAATATTATGTCTACTTAATCTATAAAATAAACATAATAACTGCACAATGAAATCATATTATTTATAAGTTATTCCTTTCGTAATTTCTCACGAACTGACGAAAAGTAGTGCTTATTGTTTAACGACAAGTAAAAGTTCCTTCCTTGCTTCTGAAACTAACAGCTTAACAATGGCCTGGTCTCCATTAACTACTGTAGCTTCTAATTGGTTGGGATGGTTGTCATCTTTATTGTTAATTTTTTTAATCAGCATTAACATATATATATATATAGCATTATTATATATACATTATTACATCACCATTAATTCAGATAAACAATTTAAAATTCTACTAAAATCTATTTGAGTCGTCTTCTTCGACGCTTGGCTACCATTGACAGTCCTTGAGTAACTCAAGTTCAAAGAGGTGTTCAGTGCGATTTATTATATTTTCCTGTCAACGAATGAGATTGATTAGACAATTGAGTTGTCAATGAACCGTGACAGTCGTGGACGTGTAGAGGAAGCGTGGCCGTTCATGCGTGACTCGGAGAAGCTTACATCTTCTCAACGTCTGAAAAGGATCGAAAAATGTCCACGGGTTGAAAGTGTCCGCCGAGCGGCGTTCGGTAGGGAGAGGGTCAGAGGGGCGTTTGTCCTGGGCGAAAAAAAAATATTGATAAAAAAAAATTACAATATTTGTGGACCTTTTAGTAATTAGGACATCTTTACTATTCTGGATAATTAAGTGGAATATGCAAGAACGTTTTACAGACTTTATAATTTTATTTTTTATTATTGTGGCACTAAGAATGATCGTGACAATCACTGTGTCTAATGGTAGTTGTGGATGGAGTTAAAGTTATTAAAGACACATCAGAGAACAACTGTGAGTCTGGAAAGGTTAAGCAGCCTTGTAGTTTTATTTATTGAACGAAAAAGTAATGTAAATTTTAATGGTGTAATCGAAAAATTTGCAAGAATAAAATCCAGAAGATTGTAAGAAGATTGCAATTCATGTACTGGCAATGAATAACATTTAATTAAATTTGATGCGTTCTGTTCCCAATTTTTTTATTACTTTTATTGGAGCCTCTAAAAAGGTTGCCCTTTTGTAGTAAATATTAATGACTGCAGGGAAGTAATTTTATTTCATAAATATGTGTATTTTGTGCAAGCATAATTATAGGCTCAAAAAATAAATAGTGTAGTAACAAAACTTTGATTTATAAAACCTCATGGGGCATGGCTAGCCGCTAATGGGCGCAATATTTTAAATTGCTTGGCCGCTCAAACCCCGGCGTATGTCACTGTTTCCGCCCCCCCTAAGAACTTCCATGGGCATGAAACAGGGCCCCTGCCTCGTTTATCTGTCTTGCAGAATGTTTTATCATGTTACAATAGCATAATAACATTATAATAAATATTATTATAAATATTATCATTTAAAAAAGAGGCAACATTAAATCAATGCTTCACTAAAATTCTCTTGAAATTGAAAAATTATCAAACATTTCAATGTTTTAAAAAAACCATCAGTTTGGAAAAAATGTGCACCGAGTAACTTATAAAAGTTGTGGAGTACCTGAAGTCATCGACAATACTGAGCAGTGAAGGTCATTTGACTCCGTGTTAACAAACGGCTTACAATGTTTTCAAAAATCTGGAATATTTTATAAAATGAAATTATTGTTGCTTGATTAAATGAATGTTATTATTGCCCGTGAAAATATGTTATGCACTGGCTCTAACGACCATCCAGTAAAGTTTGTAATTCACTAACTGGAATGTACTTCATTTATATAGCGCTGATTACTTACCAACTGCCGTACCTTAGCCCAAAAATCAATGAAACCTTGCGAACAAAAATCAGCCTATCCACCCCTCCCGTCCTCGCAGACCGAAATGTGGTTATCAGCTCCATTCCCGCCAAAAACTTCCATAACTTCTGGAGTCATACACGATCCCGAGGCCCACTCACCGCCGACCACGAGCACCGAATGTAATCAACCAACACCCCTGATCTTCAATTCTGAGTATTCGGAATATAAAAAATGTGGTATCATTTAATGAATCCAGTGAGAGATTGGAACAAAAATTCCACAAAATCGATGGCATCAATACTTCTCCAATTTTTAATAATAACGACAATTTCCAGAAAGTAAGAAAAACAAAGAATTCCAAACGGGGTAGCATCCGACGCGTGGTCGTCGATTCCAATCGGGGGGGTGGTGGTGGTGGTGCTCGGGACGACGCGACAGTCTCCGCATCGATCAAAATGTATTTTATCCAGGGAAAAAGCAGAGAAAATAATGAAAATCCATTCCTAGCTCGAAATACAGAAGTCCATCATTTATTGTCAAACAAATTGTTTTTTTGTACTTTCTTCTCACACAAACATGCATCATTTGGAAGTGCATCAACATCGCAACTCGAGGTCGACAATCTCAACTGTAGAGGTCGTCATCATTTTCCTCCTGGTACTGAGATCCCCCGGTTCCTGCCTGTCCGTCCTGACCCCTTCCGGCCGGTCTTCCGGTTCCCGGAGGAAACCTGCGGTGAAAACGATGACGTGGTTGACCGATCGATAAATGACAAATTTAATTCAATGCAACGACGTGGCATGATGATCATCTCTAAATAGATGAACGAGCAACCATGATGGATTGTAATGACAGAAATTCACCTGAAGTTGGGTCCAATTCCTCTGCTCTGCTGGAGAGTCTGAGCGAACATCTCGTACTTGCGGATGTCGTTGTCGGTCACGGAACGCCTGGCGAACTTCATCGCCTCCTCAAAGTGGTCCCTCCTGATCTCGGGCACGGGATCGTAATCGTCTTCCTGGAAACGAATTAAAGATAATTGAAGCCCTTTGTAAAACGTGCATTTTCAGTTACTGGCGAAGCAGCAAAATATTTAATAAATAAATTTTAAACAACGTCCACGTGCCTTCTTCAAACTCACCATATCTGTGGCTCCTCTGTCAGCATTCTCTTTCTCCCTCCTGATGTCACTTTCGATGGCCTCCCTGATGGCCAGCTTGCAAGCCCTTTGGCAGATCTCGGTCAGGTCGGCACCGCTGAATCCGTGGGTGACCTTGGCCAGATAATCGACATCGACATCCTGGAAGGAATAATTATTAATAATTAATTCTAATCTAATTTAAAATCTAATCAAAGCTTCACTTTAAATATAAAATTATAATACAATCAATGATTACCTTGGCAACAGGCGATTTCCTGAGGTTTGCTTTAAGAATGGCCACCCTGGATTTGTCATCAGGAAGTGGTATGTAGATCAGCTGATCAAGACGACCGGGACGCAGGATGGCCGAATCGATGATGTCGGGCCTGGAACGAGATATAATTTACATAGATGCAAGATATTTCCAGCATTACCAAGACAGCATGTCACTGTTTAAGCTGGTAACAAATTACTAACCTATTGGTGGCACCGATAATGAAGACGTTCTTCTTTGAGCTCATTCCATCCATCTCTGTCAAGAGCTGGTTGATCACACGATCAGCTGCCCCACCAGCGTCGCCAACGCTTCCTCCACGAGCTTTGGCAATAGAGTCAAGCTCGTCGAAGAAGAGCACGCATGGTGCGGCAGCACGAGCCTTGTCAAAGATGTCCCTGACGTTGGCTTCTGACTCTCCGAACCACATCGTCAGCAACTCAGGGCCTTTGATGGAAATGAAGTTGGCCTGACACTCGTTGGCGATAGCCTTGGCCAGAAGGGTTTTACCGCAACCAGGCGGGCCATAGAACAGAACACCCTTGGATGGGGTCATGCCAAACTTGAGGAATTTGTCCGGATGTTCGACCGGATATTGGACAAGTTCCTGGAGTTCTCTCTTGACGTTTTCAAGACCTCCGACATCATCCCAAGAGACATTGGGTACCTCAACTGCAGTCTCCCTCAGAGCACTGGGGTTGCTCTTGCTCAAAGCCCACTGTTTGGAAAAAATTGGACCTCAATGATCGCCATGTCCATCCATCGATGAAATGAAGAAAGTAACCGTGAAATCATCCACATACCCTGAAGTCCTCCTGCGAAACAGCCAGTGCGTTAAGGACCTCTGCATCGATGGCCTCGTCCTCGAGGTCAATCAAATCCATCTTCTCCCTGATTTGCTGCAGGGCCGCCTCGGAGCACAGGGCAGCAAGATCCGACCCGACGTGGCCGTGGGTTTCGGCAGCAACCTTGGTATTCAAAATAACGACAATTAGTTCCAATGGTAATCTAAAGAACTTATTTGGTGCTTTTGAGACTAAAATATCCTAAATTCTGCATTTAAGTTGAAACCCACCCTCTCCAAATCAACATCCTTGGCCAGTTTCATGTTCTTGGTGTGGATCCTGAGGATTTCCAACCTGCCGGTGGTATCGGGGATTCCAATGTCAACTTCTCTATCGAAACGACCTGGAAAGATCGAAAGGTCGCAATCAGGCGCCGCAAAACATTAGCAGAATAATTACTAAAATATGCTTACCAAATCTTCTGAGGGCAGGATCAATGCTGTTGGGTCTGTTGGTGGCTGCCATGACGATGACATGTGCCCTTTGCTTCAAGCCATCCATCAAGGTGAGAAGCTGAGAGACGATCCTTCTCTCCACTTCTCCGTGGGTCTGATTGGAATGCAAAGAAATTAATGAATATCCACGAACACTCGAGACAAAATCAAGCTGCAGTTGTTTAGAAAAGATTCAGGTTACCTTCTCTCTCTTTGGAGCAATAGCATCGAGTTCATCAATGAAGATGATGGCAGGTGCATTCTTCTCTGCCTCTTCGAAAGCCTTCCTCAGGTTGCTCTCAGACTCTCCGGCAAGCTTGCTCATGATCTCAGGACCGTTGATCAGGAAGAAAAAGGCCCCGGTCTCATTGGCAACAGCTCTGGCAATAAGAGTTTTTCCAGTTCCTGGAGGACCATAGAGAAGGATGCCCCTGGGTGGCTATAATGTAGGAGTTATTAACTTAGATTTTATTTCAATAAACACAAGCATTTGCAGCCAACAATGGCAAAGAATGATACAACGATCAAACCTTGACTCCAATGGCCTTGAACAGCTGAGGATGGCGAAGAGGCAGCTCCACCATTTCCTTGATTTGAGCCAGCTGCTTGCGACAACCGCCGATGTCATCGTAGCCGACCTCGTTCAATGCTTCCTCCTCTTCCTAGCAACATTAACAACAGTTATAAATTACTGCATAACCATTGGCATCAAAAATGTCCCACCTCTCTCTTAACAGGATCACCTTCACAATGGATGACCGTATCAGGAGCCACAATGCAATAGGGAGAGGGGTCGGTCTCGACAACCTTGAACTCCACGGCCCTCATGCCCCCTCTGACGAGGAAGATGTCGCCCTTGTGTACCGGCCTGTAAGCCTCCAGGAAATATGGTTTCAGGTAAACCTCAAACAGATTTCTGTGAAATGAGAGCAACGTGGTTTAAATATTGTGTTTCAATACCATATCATCGAAGGTCTATCACTCTCATACCAAGTCAAATTGCAATGCTATTAATGCAATGCAGATGTAAAAATATAACATCACCAACCCGGTCAATCCCTCCACAGTGTCGTCGATCGGCAGGATGTGAACACGCTTTCCATACTTCACATCGGGACACTGCTGTATGCTGAAATGCACGAGTCGAGTTAATAAAATAGTTTCGTTCGTTTTACAAGAATTTATGCTAATCGACTAATTAATTATTTTAACAAATGTTCAAACATTACCTCACGATATCGCCAAGTCTGACTCTGAGGTTGTTCCTGACAATCTTATTGATTCTGATTTTTTCATCTCCAAGTCCATCCTCGCAAAGCACAATGCAAACTGCTTCTCGTCTTCTCTTACCTTTCAAGAGCACGGAATCTCCACGAAACAATTGGAGCTCGTCCATCTTGGCCTACAAGTTAAAACAATCTCAAGCTATTGCCACAAAGTAAAATTTAGAAATTACATCCTGTCCAACTACATTAGAAATATCCCATTTCACCTAAAAGTTATCCAATATGAAAGTGTTGACAAAATATGGCTAAGTACAAAATCAGTTATGATAAAGTGTGTAATTGTTAAAATTATACCTGTGAGATGGCAACAACTGAGTTATCATCATTAATGGCGTCCTCTACCAACAATCTGTTTGGCTTAGCTTTCCTCTTCAGAATGGCAGTTGCCAAATCATCGCTGTAGATGGCAAGGAATGATTAGGCAAAATTCACGATTTCAAAGTAAGGCTCCACTCTTCCAGCGCGAAACAATAAAAACGTAAGAAGTGTCAAGGAAAACCATTCGACTTTTTAAAAAACGCTACGCATATTGAAAATAACAATAGTTAAACCTTATTTCAACACGTCATTCCGATTATAAATGCAACTGAAGAAATTCCTAGCCCTCACGGACCAAATAAATAATCCAAATAAAACTGTAAAAGAAAATCCATCTCACTTTTGACTTTCAGCCATATTTCTTTTGCTAAAAATTAAAATGCGGCACAGCAAGACAACCCTATAACAAAGCCAATGTAATGAGAGCAATGGCAGT
Organism: Hirudo medicinalis; assembly: GCA_011800805.1. NCBI lineage: Eukaryota > Metazoa > Annelida > Clitellata > Hirudinida > Hirudinidae > Hirudo > Hirudo medicinalis. Next base: position 18,137 of record MPNW01001241.1, read on the forward strand.
TACCAATCAAATATCAACCCGTAAAAAGCGCTTTTATATATCGTATCGTGCAAGTCATTTTGTCAATTATGAATAGGTTCTTTCATTTATAAAATTATGGTAATTTTAAAATAAAATAAATATTTATTTTAACTATACCATATACATCTAGTCTATCCAATGTTGAGTTTAAATGTAATATTTATATAATATAATTATATAATTGCGTATAACATTATATTTTAAAGGATTTTTTATAATAAAATTAATTCGATTGAAATATTTGTATTAGATGACTGGACTCGCACAAAATCAATGCAAAGGAAATGACAATTGTTAAACTATATTCACCGTTAATCAGGATCTTCGCTAATTTAAGTAAAGTAAATGTATAACCTTTCCAACGGATTATTTTATGCGAATCAGGAACCTTAGGTTTGTTATTCAGATGTCCTCACCGGGCAAGCTTCTATCAATTGCAGCAAGATGAATTGGATTCGAAACTGTGTTCTGCTGTATAAAGAATTACTCATCAGACATTAAGAGCGTAATCCAAGGTAATCACATGCCGTTGCTCGGGGTGATTTCGTTATTGTTTCTAAAAATTAATTCGAGTAAAAATTGCAT
>MPNW01001243.1:0-14944 GCA_011800805.1 Hirudo medicinalis
ATATCACTAAAAGCAGAATCACTCAAGAAAAGAAAAAAAGATTAGTTTTACGCTCGCTCTTAGCTCATTAAAAACACTGGTATACTTTGCACCGAAACGGTCGTAAACTTTGCACCGAAATTTCCATGCAGAACAAACATGAAAAACAAACTCATGAGCTACCAGCAAAAAATAGTACTCAAAAAAAAGTATGATAGAATCTGTTAATGATATTTTGAAAACGGTTTGTGATATTGAGCATGCCCGACATAGAAGCCCCGTAAATGCACTACTGAATGTTTTTGCCGGTATTTGTGCCTATACTTTTTTAGACCGTTTACCTAGTATTTTCTAATAGTAACATCCTAAATTCACGTTATTTAGGGTTTCAACTATTTCTTATCCCGAATCCGGGTCAAAACTTTTCTACTACGCCCAACCCAAACAAAGCAAAATCATACCGAATAGGATCTTGAGGATTTATTTGTTTCAACCGCTGGGTCAGTTCTATGGCTGCTTGCCAGTCGGTTTGGGATCTTTGCAATAGGTTCAATCGTTTGGCAACCCTTACCACATGCACGTCCAGTGGGCAAACCAATTGTGCGGGACGAATATTTTTCCAAATGCCAAAGTCCACCCCGCACTGGTTGCTGCGTACCATCCACCGGAGAAACATATTCAATCTTTTACAGGCAGATTTTTTTGCAGGAGATGCAATATGCTTTGTTGTTCTGTGCGGGTAGTTTGGAAAATGTGCCACATCAAAAAATGAGGAGTGGAAACCCGTCAGTGCTGAGGCTGTATTTTCTGCATATAGGATTAGATGTTTGGTGAATGCGGTTTCTAGCGACGGTTGTTTTTGTGTTTTATAATGATGTTGTAAAAAGTCGAAAAAATGAAAAAGATCGACTGCATTGAAAGTGCGATGTACAAATTTTGAAAACGTGGCCAAATCGGGTTCTTCAAAATTTAAAATAAAATCGTAGGGAGCATTGTTCATATATGCCAACAGGCGATGGCAAGAGCGGATAATACTTTTTCTATTGCCCCAAGCTAAAATGGCGGCAAAGAATCCGGCAATTTCTACGTCTTGTATTTTGCTGAAGCGATGTGGTATGCCAATGGGGTCGTCGTGTATAAAACTTGGTTGCTCGTATTGTGCGGCTTTGGTGTCTAAAAAGTGTTTCAATTTTTCATCGACAATTGGGCTCGTGTTCATGTTATCATTTGTTGTTCGCCAGCATTGGAAAGGCGCATTTTTTTGAAGACAGACCCACTTTCCTTTTTATAATAAAACCGCATGTTGGGTTTGCGCTGTTTTTTTTGACATGTGGTATGCAAAACTATCGAATGGGGGTGTAAGTAAAAAACAGGAGGATGTGAATTTTATTATAATCCTAATCACTTTCTATCCACTTGGTGGATGAAACAATCGCTTCCTTACTCTCCAAAAATCTTCTTCAATTTTTTACTCGACTGCGCTCCGGGCAAAAAACCTTTGGCAATGATGATGCCATCAGAATTTACCAGTACGGTTTCGGGAACCGTCGAAACACTATACAATTGAGCCGATTGACTCCCCCCACCCTTTAAATCGCTCAGCTGCATCCAAGGCAAGCCGTCTTTTTTGGCTCCCAGCCAGCTTTCCTCATTATCGTCTAAAAAAACACGGAGTATCGTCAAGTTTTTAGATTTATACTTGGTAACTATTCAGCCCCCATTTTATGATGTTTGTCTAAATTTTAGAAAATGAGGTTGAGTTATCCACGTAAAAGCAGTGTTTTTTGAAAAACAACTTTTTCGGGTGGGTTTACGCCCAATATATTTTGGGTTTTGTACATTAAAACTATTGATTTTATTGGGTTTGTAAGAGATTATTCATAGAACTTTGCAGCATCAATTTATGGATGCTTCTACCCCCCTACAACTCCTTGTATTAAAGATACAGCAACAAGAGGTGCTTATTCAAAGCCTTGTATTGACAGTAGAAAAGCAATCAAAAGAAATAGCCGTTCTTACTGCTAAACTACGGGAGTATGAGAACCCAAAGAAGAGTAGTAACTCAGGCATACCACGATCCAAAGACGAAAACCGTCCTGCAAAAAATCAAAGCCTTCGCAGTCCATCGGCTAAGAAGCGCGGCGGGCAATCCAAACATAAAGGGTTTACGTTTGAATACACGACCATACCGGATGAAGTGATTGACCACAAGCCACAGTATTGCAACCGTTGCGTCGGGGACTTGAGTGCAGTATCCGAAGATCTGATAGAAGGCCGGCGGGTAGTAGACCTTCCGGTAATAAAACGAATATGTACCGAGCATAATACCTATTGCAAAACCTGTATCTGTGTACATTGTACGGAAGCGAATTTCCTGCGGGCGTTACAGCCAGTTTGCAATACGGAGCAGGTGTGCAGGCGACCATCGGTTATCTGCATGCCCGTCAAATGATGCCTTACAAGCGTATGCAAGAGTTCTTTACCCATGTACTTCAGTTGTCTATCAGTTACCGGGAGTGTCTCTAATTTACTGCAAAAACTTACCGTCAAAGCAACGCCATACTATAATAAAATAAAAGGACGCATCAGCAAAGCCACATCAGTAGGAGCCGATGAAACAGGGGCAAGGCTCAACGGTAAAAAACATGGATGTGGACATGGCAAAATGAAGCACTGATCTTTATTGCACATTCCGACAACCGCGCATACTCCACTATCGAAGAACATTTTCCCGAAGGGTTTTCCAATGCAGTGCTGCAACATGATCGCTATACGGCTCATTTCAATTGCCCTGCCCAAGCGCATCAAATTTGCACAGCACATCTGCTGCGCGACCTGCAATATATAAACGACCTGTATTGCGATTGCAATTGGGCTAAAGAAATGAAAGTTTTAATACATGAAGCACTCGAATTAAAAAGAACTTTAGCGGTTACAGATCATTACGCCACTGATGCCGGGAGAAACAAGGTTCAACAAAAATTAAATGAACTGCTCGTGCAGACTATCGACCCCGAGTACAACAAAGCCATAACCTTACAAAAAAGTCTGAGAAAGCACAACAACGCACTATTTACGTTTTTGTACCATCCCAAAGTCCCTCCCGACAATAAGGGAAGTGAAAGAGCTATTAGAACCATCAAAGTAAAACAAAAGGTGTCCGGACAGTTTAAAGCTGAAACCGGAGCTCATGCCTTTGCTGTGCTGCGCTCCGTCATTGACACTTCTATTAAAATTAAAAATGCTCAAAACACTTTGGAGGCTTTATTGCTTATCGCTAACTTGGGGGGCTGAATAGTTACCATTGTAAAGTATTCCTGTTCAGAATTGTAATAAGCCACAGGCATATCTACCCGCACAAAATCTTTTTCGATATCTTCTTTTAGGCTACATAGGTTCAAGTCGGTGTTAAGCACAATTGTCCAGTAGCCTGCCTTTGGGATGGCTTACATAGTGTATCGTCCTAGGTATTTTTTTGCCACCAATTGTTACTGTTTGAAACGTGTTTAGTTCCGTTGCTTCGTTGGCACCAAGCACCAAATGGCGCCATATTTTAAAACCTCTTCGAAGAGTTTTCGGCCTTGTAAGTGAGGCCTGCTGTATATCACTCGTATTGCGGAAGGTGCCATATGTAAATCGACCATTTTCAGCTGCGGATATTTTTGGGGAAAGTAGCTCATGTCCATTGGCGATACATCCACCTCGGCATAAATATTATCGTCTGCATCTTGGGTGGCTGCTGTGTGGCTTATTCCCCGGCTGGGGCATTGCTGCGGTATCGGTTGGTATTTGCGCGTTAGAACTGCTTGCTTTGAGCCTCTCTTCACAAGCGGTAACGATCAAAGCAATCCAAAGTAAAAGAAAAAGAGGTTGGGGGAGTTTATTAATTACTTAAGTACGATAGGTAAGGTTGACGATATATTGTCCCATCCTACTACCAAATTTACTCCGCCTTTAGTTTTTTCCAAATCAATTGTCAAAGATTCAATGGGCTTCTCTAATTGCCGTACGTCGGAAGTGATTCTGCAAACATCCTTTTGGGGGTCGTAGTTAAAAGCACCCCAGGTATCGGTTTCTTTATTGATGATAAAAGTCCAACTCTTTTCGTTTACCAACGCATACAAAGTATAGCGACCCACAGGAATCTTTTTACCCCCAACTTTCACTTCTTTAAAAAGGTTTATTTCTGTGGCCTCGTTGGCACCCAGCCTCCATATTTTGCCGTAGGGAACAATATCCGAACCGAAGATTTCACGGTTGTTTTTATTAGGTCGGCTATAAATAATGCGCATGTACAGCGCATCCTTGTTTCCTTTCACTTTTAATGAAGGATATTCTAATGGGTAGTAAATTTGATCCAAAGGCGATTTATCTACCGGAGCCCACTTTTGGGCCTTTGCGAAAGGGCTGATAAAGAGAGCCATTGTTGCCAAAAAACAACATTTTTTCATTTGTTTATTTTTTATTGTTTTTAAGGCTCGGATGGAATAGCCTGAATAATCATCCTTTTGTGTATGAAGCATTTTTATGGCTATTTCATTTGCAAAGAGTCTTTATCAAATAAAAAAGAATTTTAAGCATTGATTCAAGTAAAACATACCTTCTTAGAGGTAATAAATCGTAAAGCTGATATGTATATATATATTTACTCGATTGAATTAACCGATGCCCAGTGGAGCAATATTAAGGACTATTTGGATAAAACTGGCAGAAAAGTGGAACAAGAATCGAAAATTTTGAAGATGTTACAAACAAAACAACAAAAATAAATGCAGAAGCATTTTTCTGGAATCCCACATCAGGTATGCGGCATGATGAACTGTAAAATATTGTTACATTCGTAGAATAATCTTCGGAGGTGAACAAAAAAGAATTATCACATATAGTAAATGAAATAGCCAAAAAGGATGATAAAGATGCGTTTAATCGCTTGTTCAAATACTATTTTCCGCAGTTGATATCTTACGTAACGGCTATTGTAAAACAGCCCACCTTGGCGGAAGAGGTGGTGGGAGATGTTTTTGTGGGTTTGTGGAAAAACAGGCAAATGATTCATACCATAAAAAGCCTTCCTTATTACCTATACGCCGCTTCCAAAAATACTGCTATCAACTATCTTACTCGAAATAAGCCCAACGAATATATCGATATTGAGAGTATTGATTTTAACGCAAATGTTAGCACGTCAACACCCGAATCGAAACTGATTGAAAAAGAAGAGATGGAAAGGGTGTTAAAAGCCGTAAACACGCTTCCTCATAGGTGTAGAATGATATTTAGACTGGTAAAGGAAGAAAAACTGAGTCACAAAGAGGTGGCACAGCTTATGGACATATCCACAAAGACGGTAGAAAAGCAAATAACCATTGCCCTTCATAAGATATTTGATGCACTTCAGGAAGGCGCAAGAAGGCATTATCCTCTTTCAAAAAACTTTAAAAAATAAAATATTTTATTTTAGGGGAATCGCCCAGATTTTGTGTCTTTACCATGTGTGGGTCTGCCATATGTACGAAAACAGATGTATAGAATTGTTAGCCAAGAGAAAATCCGGAGAAATTTCTTTGAAGGAACAAAGGGAATTTGTCCAGTTGTTAGAAGATCATCCGGATCTGAGCAGCATTATCCAAAAATTGAATGAAGTATACGATGCGTCTGTTTTTAGCGATGGTTTAAACGAGGATGAAGATGCGTATGTTGCCCGTCATTGGGGGATATTCGAAAAAAATATCAGAGAGGAAGATCGTTACCCGGATTCCAAACTTGCCAAATTGGCGTCTTTGCATTGGGTAAAACTGGTTGCGGCCTCCGTGGCGGTTGTTTTGGGCATTAGCCTATATATTTTTCAAACGCATAAGAGCAACTCCCAAAGCCCGAATGTGGTGGTTGCGCCACCTGCATCAAGATCCAACCTTGTATTGCCGGATGGCACGCGGGTGTGGCTAAACGCCAATACAAAATTAAGCTACGAAAAATCGTTTGGGGAAAGCGAAAGAAGGGTTACGATAGAAGGAGAGGCTTTTTTTGATGTAAAAAAAGATAAAAACCATCCCTTTATTGTGCACACAAAAACGTTTAACGTAAAGGTGCTGGGTACTGCATTCAACATACGGGCGTACCAAAGCGATATGACTGCGCAAGCCACTGTGGTGCGGGGATCCGTAGAAGTGGAACTAACCCAAAGGGAGCACGAAAAGATAGTACTAAAACCCAATCAAAAAATAGAAGTTAAAACTCAATCAACGGTTGCCGATAATGGGATGAGCCAAAATGCCGATGAAAAAACGCCTCAATTGGTTTTAGCAGCCGCAGAAAGGATGCCGGAAGAAGCCTCCGTTTCCGAAGCGCTTTGGATGTATAACAAACTTGTTTTTCATTACGAGAGGATAGATCAAATAGCTGCCGAAATAGAACGATGGTACAACGTATCTGTTACGATTGAAACCCCTGCTTTAAAAAGCAAAAAGCTAAGTGGTGTTTTTGAAGACAAGAGTGTAGAAGAAGTGTTAGATGCACTAAAACTTGCTGGAAAATTTGAGTATAAAAAAAAGGGAAGAACAATAACTATCAAGTGAAAAACGGTTGTATATACACTACTAATGATTTGCAATTTATGTCCTACTGATTTCTGTGCAGCTTTTAGTAGTGTCAATGGTTTTGTCGCTTTTAATAGGCCATAGGTAATAAACGATTAATAACGATTAAAGTCATAGTAAAACGAAAAAATAAATTCAGTAAAACAAGACACAAAAATGCGGAAAATGATTGAGCCCATTTTCCGCATAATCAGGGAAGTAAACACCGCCGTTCCGGGCGATAATTTATCATCATTAAACCTCAACAAAAGTATGAAAAATACTTGTAAACCCTTCTGCCTTATTCCGAGATGCTTCGTTTTTAAATATCTCATCATAATGAAACTCACGGTGTTTTTAATGTTAGGGTTCTCTCTTCAGTCAATTGCCATAAACGGTTTTGCGCAGAAGAGAATCAGTTTGAATGTGAAAAGTGCATCTATTGAAAGTGTACTTAAAACAATAGAGTCCAAATCGGATTACCGGTTTGTGTACGGAGAAGAATTGGCGGATACCAAAAACTTGGTTGACGTATATGCCAGAAACGCAAAGATTGACTATGTGGTGGGGAAGTTGCTGCAAGGCACTTCTTTATCATATAAAAAAATGAACAACAATTTGGTGGTTATCATAGGAGAGGATACACTCTCCGAAGTTGCGCTACCCATTACCGGAAAATTGGTAGACGAAAAAGGCGATCCCTTAGCAGGAGCCAGCGTTACAGAAAAAGGAACCACCAACGGGGTAACCACTAACGGCGAAGGTGTTTTTACCATCAATGTAAAAAACGAAAATGCCGTATTAGTTGTTTCGATGGTGGGATATCAGCAAAAAGAAGTGCTAATAAAAGACGGAAATTACGCCGTTATACAACTGCTTCCTTCAAACCAAAGCATGGAAGATGTTGTGGTGATAGGATATGGGACAAGTGCAAAAAAAGATCTAACAACAGCTGTTACAAGTATTAAGCCCAAAGATTTTGTGCAAGGTGCTGTGTCTCCATTACTGTCGTTACAGGGAAAGGTGCCAGGGCTCAGCATTGTGGCTACCAACGGTACTGACCCCAATTCGGGTATTAGTTTGCAATTACGCGGCGTTAATTCACTTAATGCTTCTCAGGGGCCATTGATCGTTATCGACGGTATTCCTGGGGGGGATATCGAAGCCGTTGTAAAGGAAGATATTGCTTCTATTGATGTACTAAAAGATGCATCAGCTGGTGCCATTTATGGTACACGAGCATCGGGCGGTGTAATTCTGATAACGACAAAAAAGCCCCAAACAAGGGGGCAGGTTAGTACAACATTTACTTCTGAATTGTTCATAGAGGCCGTAAGGAAAAGACCCGAAGTGTTAAGCGCTAGTGAATACCTCGCGCATAAGAGGGGTGATGATTTGGGCCATGTTACCGATTGGTATAATGAAGTGACAAACAAAGATCCATTTAGTCATCGGCATGTACTCAACGTTAACGGTGGTGGTGAAAATGCCAATGTTTCTGCCACATTTAATATACGTGATGCAAAAGGCATGGCGATAGCTTCTGCCAGAAAAGAGATTGGGGGACGTATCAATACCAACTTCAAAATGCTGAACGGATTTTTAGAGCTTACCAACAATATCAGTTATGAGCGTATAAAACGCGATTTTTCTGACGGCGGTATGTTCAATATGGCTTTATTACTAAATCCTACAGATACCCCTTTTAACCCTAATGATGTAACGGGGTATAATATCCCTGTGGGGGGGTGGGACTATTTTAATCCTGTGGCGGAGGCGATGTTAAGAACCGATATTAATCAAACTAAGAGTTTGTTAGCTAATATGCGATTAAAGGCAAAGTTCACCAAAAACCTAAGTTCGTCGGTAATGTTTGGGATAGACAATAAATTTGAATACGGAAGGTTTTATCGATCATCGCAGCATCGTATGTCTCGCGCTGATAAAATAGATGGATATGCCAGCCAAAGCTATGGGCAAAGTTTGGGAAGAGTTCTTGAGTGGACAGTTAATTATAAGAACACTTTTGCCGACAAGCATAGTGTTGATGCCGTTGTAGGGTATACCTATCAGGATTTTAATGGTGAAGGTTTTAATGCAAATAATTCCAATTTTCCGGTTGAAGGATTGAGAGAGAATAGCATGGGTAGTGGGACGTTCCTCAAGGAAGGGCGTGCAGGCATTGATTCTTACAAAAATCCAAAGACAACGCTGGTGGCATTTTTGGCAAGGGCTAGTTACAGTTATCTTGACCGCTATTTATTAACGGCTTCACTAAGGAAGGAAGGGTCTTCAAAATTTTCTAAAGGAAATCAATGGGGCTTATTTCCCGGTTTGTCAGTCGGCTGGCGGGTGTCGGAAGAATCATTCTTGAAAAATTCTAAAATAATCAGCGATCTAAAAATACGTGGAGGCTATGGGGAAACCGGCAATGAAGGATTTGACCCGGTCACTGCTTTTCGCATGTACAGTCCTGATGCTTGGTGGTTACACAAGGGTTCTTGGATTAAAACATTTGGTGTGGCGCATAACCAAAATGCTAAAATAAAATGGGAAATAAAACAAGAGACGAATTTAGGCTTTGATATTGAATTATTCGGTAACCGGCTTTCTGCGAGTTTTGATGTTTACAGGCGGAAAGTGAAAGATCTGTTGTATAGCGTACCGGTTTCTCAACCCCCCGCTATATACGATCGAACAACGATAAACGTAGGCAGTCTAGAAAACAGAGGCTTCGAAGGAACACTGACTGGGGTTGTTATAACCAATAAAAATTTCAACTATACAACTACATTTACATTCTCTCACAACAAAAGCTATCTTTCTTCCCTGTATGGAGCAGGCGCTTTTATTGACAAGAAATGGTTTCCTAGTCCAGGAAACCCTGGTGATGCGGTAAGGTTGTCGCCAGGAGAGAGAATAGGTCGTTTTTTTCTTTGGCGTTGGGCGGGCTTTACGCCTGATGGGAAGTGGATGCTGTATGATAAAACCGGAAAAGCTTTTGATGTGTCTAAGCAATCAAAAACGGTTGACGATAAAGCCTTTATAGGTAACGCTATCCCCCAATTGATATTGTCATGGAATAACGCTTTCCAATATAAAAGATTTGATGCAAGTGTCTATATGAGAAGCTGGTTAGGGTATGATGTGTTTAATATGATCAATATGTACTACGGTATCGCCACAGTAAAAAATATTAACGTGCTAAGGGCGTCTTACGGAAAATATAAAGACATAACAGGCGAAAAAGAGCTAAGTGATTACTGGTTAGAAAAAGGGAATTTTCTTAAAATAGACGCGTTGAATATTGGGTATACTTTTCCAACATCTGTGATAAAACCGTTTAAAGGTCTGCGATTATACGCCACCGGAAGAGATTTGTTTGTATTTACGAAGTATTCGGGTCTTGACCCCGAGGTGAACATAAACGGTCTTGAGCCGGGTTTTGAAGAGTTAGATGTTTATCCGAAAACAAGAACATTTATGTTGGGGCTGCAATTGAATTTTTAAACCGTAACAAATAATAAATGCCAAATGAAGAAAATAATTTGCTTTTTTACAGTATTTGCTGTCGTTTTGGTCAGCTGTACCAAATTGGAACAAGTGTGGTACGATAAAGTGGTTCCTGGAACATTTTTCAAAAGCCAAAAGGATATTAAAGCAGCACTTTATCGTCCGTTTACGCATCTGCAACCGTATATGGGTTGGGACTCTTGGAGCCTGCAGGAATATACTGCTGATCAATTCGCCATTACTACCAAGGGTCGACACTGGTACGATGGGGGGACACACGAACGCTGTCATTATCACAAGTGGACCCCTAATGATGAACAGGTGGGGGGTACTTGGCGCGGCACCTTAATGGGGGTGGCATTATGCCTCGACACCAAGTCCGATCTGGAAAAGGTAGACTATACAAAATTTGCATTGACAGACCAGGATAAGGCCGCAGATCTGAACCAGCTAAACACATTGATAGCTTTCTTCTATTTACGAGGATTAGATTACTTCGGCGGTATGCCAATTTTTGAAACTTTGAAAGGAGAATCCTTGCCTCGGAGTACCGATCTGGAGTTATTTAATCATATTGAAGGACTTTTAAAGAGAGCCATCGACAAACTGCTTACAAAGCAGGCTGGTGAAATCGAACAGGGTGTCCTTAAAAAAGCGGCCGCGGCTTCTTTACTAGCTCGCTTGTATTTTAATGCTGAAGCGTACATCGGAAAGCCGATGTACAATGAATGCGCTACTCTTTGTCAGGATATTATTGATAAAAAATATGGAGAATATTCTCTTGATGCCGACTGGTACGGGCCACATTCGTTCGACAATGATAAATCTTTAGAAATTATTTGGTCGATCCCTTCTCAATTCAACTACCTACAGTATGAATGGTTTTTTAACGTTTTTTATCATTACAATTCTACACAATATTTTGATATCGATGGTGGGATGTGGAACGGTGCCCACTTGCAACCTTCTTTAAAGCCCACCGGTGAACTTTATACAGAGTTCAATCTTGGCAAGCCCTTTGCAAAATTTCATACAACGGACATAAGGAAAAAGCAATACCGATATATGGGAGGGGGTAAGTATGAAGGGATGTTTATTTTTGGTTCACATCATACTCCTACAGGTGAACAAATAAATGGATCTGAGGAGTATAAAGATAAACCATTAATATTTGTAGACAAAGTCGGCCGATTTAGCGAAGTTGGACCCGGACTAAAATATTCGTCTGTGAGCCAATTGCCTTCAAAGATGTCTGAAGGTGAAGAAAACACAGGGGTTCGTCTGGTAAAAGTGCCTATACCTAATAATGCTGACAAGAGCCTGCGTTGGGGTGCAGATAACCCTGTAATAAGACTTACTGAAATCTATTACATGCTTGCAGAATGTAAAATGCGTAGTGGGGATAAGCTAACGGCTATTGGTTTAATAAATACGGTTAGAAAAAGGAATTTCGAACGGGGGATTGATCCGGATCCGGTTACTGTTGCAAATTTAGATAAATATCGTATGCTTGATGAATGGGGTACAGAGTTTTTAGGTGAAGGCAGAAGGAGAACCGATCTAATAAGATGGGATGCTTTTACCACAGAAAAATGGTGGGATCACGAGCCTTCCGACGCTCATTATAAAAGATTCCCTGTACCCACACAGGCAATTTCTGGCAACAACAACCTAAAGCAAAATCCGGGATATTGAGTGTATTAAAGGAAATTAGGAAACGTGCCGGTATTTTGGAAGGCATCGGTCTAAACTATGGCATTACCGCAAATACCACAACCGCAATACCAGAGGCATATATCATCGAAAGACAAGTAGAATTTGCCTTTGAAAACAAACGATTCGACGATCTTAGAAGATGGAAGCGATATGATATCCTCAATAACCGCATAATCGGAAATAGTGTCTGAGAGGTTTAATGGGCAGTTCTTAAAAATCAATATTAAAAGGGAATTCAACCACTGTATAAATAGAATTGAATCATAAAATACCTAGTATTACCAGACCTAAAAAGTGTCAGGTGAATGATTGGGTTACAGCTATACCTGTAAAGTAAAGCCATCATATACCTTACGGTTTGCAAAACGTATAAGTTTTTCTATGGTCAAGGAATTCGTTTTTTTAAATTCACTTTTATTTGCGCAATGGAGTTTCAGTACCGATTATTTCAAAATCGGCATCAACACCAAAGGCTACGTTGTGAGTATGCAAAATGTGTTGTCAGAACCCCATCGAGAGTTTAGNTTTTTTTAAATTCACTTTTATTTGCGCAATGGAGTTTCAGTACCGATTATTTCAAAATCGGCATCAACACCAAAGGCTACGTTGTGAGTATGCAAAATGTGTTGTCAGAACCCCATCGAGAGTTTAGTTCAAAGCAAAAGCCATCGCCGCTGCTGAGCCTGTATGATGGAGTGCAGAAGCGGTACTACCAACCCATTCGGGCAAAATATAATAAAACGCAAAAACAATTTACGCTGAGTTATCCCAACGGCTCGCAGGCACAAATACAAATGCAGCCGCAAAAAAAATACATTAAGATGACCCTGCTGTCGCTCTCCAAACGAAAGCACATAGAGGGCGTGCAGTGGGGGGCTTATCATACTAATATTACAAACCTTTTGGGCGAAATCATAGGTGTAGCCCGCGATACCAGCGACGCAATTAATTATGCTATTGGATTGATGGCCTTGGACGACAACACGTTGGGCGGAACAGCTGAAACCATTGGCGATGCAGCACCTTTTCAGTACATCGTTCATTCGCCCGATAAAACCCGATTTCCGCTGCCAAGCGAACTGCACGAGGGTCAGGTGTTCACATTGGGTGGAGATGGCATAAACGATGTGGCGTTTTACGCCCATAAAGAACCCTGGTATCGCATTATGTATGGAAATGCCGCCACCGTGGATAAAGACGGGCAAGTATCAATTGTTTATCACGCTCGTGATCGGTCTTACCAAAGACAGATTGCCTTTTCTTTGATTCCGAATATGCCCGTCAATAAGCCCAACCATATACAGGTACAACCCCTGCCTGGCGTAGACTATATCGGTTCCTCGGTAGCATTGTGGGGCAGTGCAGATAGCACCGCTCTTATGGATGTGGTTCAAAATATAGTGTTGTCTGAACACCTTCCGCATCCCACCATTCGTGGAAAATGGATAAAAGACCCTGCCGCATTCATGCCCGATGCGCTAAGCGTGGGCAACTTGTATGATAGTATTATTTCATACACCCATCAATTGGGATTGAAAGCAATTAGCCTTTTCGATCAAGGCTTTCTGCGCCCCGATCGATCGAATCAAGGCTATATTGATGGCTTGCAGTTTGAAAAAAAACCATTGAAACTTTCTTCCCGAAATGTATCGCATAAAACATTTTCAAAAATGGCGGCGAGGTATGGGGTCACGATCGGACGAACAAACATAACAACCTCTTTGGCTCCGGGTACAAAAGATGCCAGCCCGATACCCAGCGATAGCTTGTGTTTTCAACAAAAACGAATATTGGCCAATAACATCAACCCGAATGATACGATTATTATCGTTAACGATCCCACACATTTAGAGGAAATTTCCAGTTGGGAAGGGCATTTCGAAAATCTAAATATGATTAAAATTGGCAAAGAATTGATTCATTATTTAGGCGTATCGGACATACCACCCTATCGACTGCTGAATGTAAAGCGAGGATATTGGAACACCACACCCTCGCATCACGCAATAAACGACACCGTTTACAAACTTCAAGTAACCATTAACTATGGCTACGACGGACTGATTCCCAATATGCAGTTGCAAGATGAAATTGCCGAATATTATGCAGAGGTGTGCCGTATAAATGGTCTTGCTTATTACGATTTCGATGGGCAAGAATTTTTGTTCAACCAGGGGCATGGATATTTTGCTGCTAAACGGTTTTTTAGAAAAATGTTTGAACGGGCAAAAAGCATGCGGATACCTTATATTCGGTTTACGGGAGCCACACTATCAGAGGGCTCTTGGCATTACCAAAGTGTATGGAACGTGGGGGAAGGAAGCAATTTATATGATGTAACAACGCGTGAGTGGGGAAGCACTACCAGCCAAGGCAGAAACCTGAGAGACGTTGCTTTCTCCAATTATTTTCCGGCAGGAATGGGTCGAAATTTTCCTATTAACGCCACTTCTACCGTAGAGCAATACGAACATGTTCAGGCTGTTTCCGTGGGAGTAGGTGCTACTTACAGCTTGCAGTTGAAAGAACAAGATGTGGAGCGTTGCCCGCAGAAATATGCCATCTTTAGTGCTATCAATACCTGGCAGCAAGCGCGTGCGGCAAATGCTTTTCCCAGATGGGTAAAAAAGCAACTGACCGATCCTTCCAAAAGTTGGAAATTAGAACCTGCGGCGGATAAAGATACTTGGTTTCTTCATGAAATAGTAAATGGGCAAAAACAACAGCCCCTCATTTTAACCCGCATTACGCACCGGCGAAATTTCGAAATCCATCCAAAGGCTAATCGCCCCAAAAAACCCGGATAAAAATCCGGGTCGCATTCATGATAACCTCTAAGAAAAGAAAAAACTTGGGAGAGGATCCTCCGCGGTACCCTCTCTGCCGTGACCGGTCAGTCCTTTGCCAGAACCTGTACTATTTTAGAATACTCTTTGGTGCCGTCTTTGTCTACCTGGGCAATGCGTACCCAAATCTTGGGGGAGTGGTGTGCCACGGATTCTCTTGCTTCAAACTCAAACACGAAATAGATACCGGAAATATCTTAATGCAAAAACACTTTGCCGTTACTGAAAAAGATACTGCAGGATCCGTAGTGTTTCACACAGGCCGCTGCGACACACAAGCTTATGGCTACGATGGCCACGGGTAGTAGCCGCCGC
>MPNW01001244.1:6312-29428 GCA_011800805.1 Hirudo medicinalis
AACAAACAAACAAAACAAACAAACAAACAAACAAACAAAACAAACAAACAAACAAACAAACAAACAAACAGACAAACAAACAAACAAACAAACAAACAAACAGACAAACAAACACAATAATAATAATAATAATAATAATAACAATAATGTCAACAATAAGATAGGCAGCTCTCCAATGTTCTACGACTGCATAGGGACGCATTGATTGGCATTTCTCGTACTTTGTGTGGGGTGCAGACCCACGTGGGACTTGGGTTGTTTGGACAAGTCTCCTACTCTATTGCTCCATGAGAAAGGATGGATGGATGAGAAGATGGATGGATGAGAAAGGATGTATGGATGAGAAGATGGATGGATGAGAAGATGGATGGATGAGAAAGGATGGATGGATGAGAAGATGGATGGATGAGAAGATGGATGGATGAGAAAGGATGGATGGATGAGAAAGGATGGATGGGTGAGAAGATGGATGGATCGGAATGAGTGAAATTGGCGGATGGATACAGGGATAGATTGGACGGGTGGATGGATAAATGAATGGATGAATGGAAGGATGTATGGATGGATGTATGTATGTATGGATGGATGAATGAATGGATGAATTAATAGATGGATGGATGAACGGATAGAAGGATGTATGTATGGATGGATGGATGATGAATGGATGGATGGATGAATTAATAGATGGATGCTCAGTTGCTGAAGTAGATCCTAACTAGGATGTCCGTAGCCTCTCAAGCGCCCTTGTTAAATAAACTCTCCGGCGCTTCCGACGCTCGGCGCTATATAAATCAGATTATTCCAGCTCCAGGGTGGAACGAATGAACGAAGAAAGGAGTTATTATCCGCTCGATCTATAAGACGAGAATTTATAACTGGACAATCCATGTAACCTGAGGACAATGTTTACGTATGTTAATGAGATGTTAATGAGAATGAACGCCATTGGTTTCTTCAGTTTCGAAACTAAAATTAGAAATTGGAAAATTCCTAGCTACGATTTATTAATATGAATAAATATTTAAAAAATAAAAAAAACAAAAACAAAAACATTGATTGACGGCCGTTATTATCTCAGCTGGTGAATGTATTTTGTATGTATTTTGTTGAAAGTGAATTTTTCAAATTTAAAATCAAATAATAATAATAATAATAATAATTAAAATAATGACGACAACAATAACAATAATAATAATAATAACAACAACAATAATAACAATGATGATGACGATGATGATGATGATAATAATAATAATAATAATAATAATAACAACAATAATAATGATGATGATAATAACAACAATAATAATAATAAAAACAACAACAATAATGATGATGTTGATGATAATAATAACAATAATAATAATAATAATATGTGCAGACAAATAATTCTACCCGTTGCCGACAAAACAGCGATCGAAGATATGATATATCGAATATTGTGCTGTCCTTCGTGTTGTAGACCTTGAAATGCTTCACAGATGACCTTGGTTGTTGGTTGTTGGTTGTTGGTTGTTGGTTGTTGATTGTTGGTTGTTGGTTGTTGGTTGTTGGTTGTTGGTTGTTTTCAGGATCTTCCTTTTTAATAATTTTCAAATATTTAACGATAGCTTAAAGACATTAAGTTGAATTAAACCACACATGCTCTCACACGCACACACAAACACACGCACGTACACACACACAAACATACACACATACGCAGACACACACGTACACACACAAGAGTCGTAGGAAAAAAAAATCGTTCATGAAATTGATACCGTCTAAAAATAACCGTTGGGAATTCTAGATCGTGTTCTGATCTGCCCGACTGACTGACGGATGTCTGTGACTTGTTGGACTTTCATCGGCTCGTTAGCGATAAATATCGATATTATATCAAGTTTATTATCGATATTAATAATATCAAATTTATTATCGATATTAATAATATCGATGTGAATAATCAATTTATCCATTTGTTTATTGTCATGCTTTAGTTTTGCATGACTTTCCAAATAACTGATTTTCAAAACTCCGCCGAATCCATCAAAGATCATCCGCCAGCACTAAATCCAGCTTTAAACAATACCACAGTGTCCAGGGAAGCCGAGATAGGACTTGATGGGCAGGAGATTATATCACACCGAGCTCAATTATACTCGCCTTTCCATTCAGAGCACGCTCACTACTGGATTCGGCCCTTTCCAACGACTCCATTAACAGCAACTTTTGATATCACCCCCATTTTTGGGGGTATTTCCACCCACCCATCCGTGGTGGGCACAACCTGGCCGCGGGGTTTCGTGCTCTGAACCTGGTTTGTTTGTCACCTGAGATGGGGAGTGCAAACGGTCAAGGACCGCCGGGCGCTCTCGACTGGCCGGAGTGAATGCGCTAGATAAATGAGTCGCTTCAGATTGCTTCAGAAAGGATTGTTGTTTTTTTTTGCTGCTCGCGGCTGTTGCTATTTGTGGATGATTTTTAGGGGCTGCTATTTTTTGTCTTCCTTCTCCTAGAAATGACAATTAGCCAAAGTTGCTGGGAGCTTGATTGCTGGAGGAGAAACTGATGATGATGATGATGATGATCACGATGATGACAGTGGTGTTGATGATTATGGTGATGATGATGATGATGATGATGATGATGATTATGATGGTAATGATGATGGTGATGATGATGATGATAGCGATGATGATAATTATTATTATGGTGATGATGATGATGATGATGATGATGCTGCTGCTGCAAGCGATGATGATTATGATGACGACGACGACGACGATGATGATGACGATGATGATGATGATTACAGCGTTTTTGGAAGGGATGGGATTCCTTCGAACATTTTTTCCTCAGTTGTTACCGCCCACAAACAGGTGCTCATTCATTTCCTCCGTTTGTACTTCCGAGTGGAAAACAAATGGGGGCGTGGAAAAGGGAAGCTCGTGAATAATTAACGATCCAATTAATAATCAATTGAAGTTCATGAATAATTAACGATCCAATTAATAATCAAAAAAAGCCTCATGACGTAAATATCGATAATGAAACTCAATCTTAAGTTGTTTCGCATTATCACTGTGACGACGACGACGACGATGACATGACGAGGTGTCCTTATTCGACGGTTGTAAACAAAGATCCATGGTTATCTTAAATTCATTATCATGATCATCTTCCCTTGTAAATATGTAATGTTTTGATTGATTTACGTCAGCACCATGTCATGCCTCTTGCTAAGTCATCCGCCGCCGTCATGACGACATCATGACGCCATGACGACATCATGACGCCATCATGACGACGTCTTTGACGTCAGTGAACGCCAACGCGTGGACTACAAAATATTAAGAAAAATATCAATATCTAAATGTAATCAGCTTGTAATCACGGCTAGGTTACACTAATAATATCGACACAGTAATGACATTGTGTGCACCGACAATACTGCTAGTGCTTAATGTTACATTCTGTCATCGTTCGTTCGTTCGTTCGTTCGTTCATTCATCCATGCATCCAACCATTCATTCATTCACTCATTCATTCATTCATTCATTCATTCATTCATTCATTCATTCATTCATTCATTCATTCATTCATTCATTCATTCATTCATTCATTCATTCATTCATTCACTCATTCATTCATTCATTCATTCATCCATCCATCCATCCATCCATCCATCCATCCATCCATCCATCCATCCATCCGTCCATCCAATGTCAACGTAATGTTTCGGAGTATCAGTCGAGATACTAAGATACTTTTTTGCGTGGGCTCTGAGCAGCCTTTTTCCGTGTGTGTTTGTGACCCGATGATGATGATGATGACGACGATGACGATGACGATGATGATATCGTATTTCCGATGTCTCTATCTTGGAGATGTAAACAAACTCCGCATGGCTAGTTGTCGTGATGATGATGATGGTGATGATGGCGACGATGATGATGGTGATGATGACGACGATGATGATGGTGGTGATGACGACGACGATGATGATCGGGATGATGACGACGGTGATGATCGTGATGATGACGACCACGATGATGCTGAGACTGATGACATCATTGGATCCATTGACGTCATATGTCCTTGAAGTCTGACCATTCTTTGAAGGTGACAAATTTTACCCATCCATTATGGTAGGGTCATCACCGACTGTGATGCGCTTGCCTTTGGTCTGCTATTGGCGATATGGATGGATGGATGGATGGATCGATGGAAGGATGGGTAGATGGATGGATTGAAGGATGGTTAGATGGATGGATGAACAGATAGATGGATTGATGAATGGATTAAAAACGGACCGCCCTTCCATCCCCATCCAATGGGTTCGCCTTTCTATCCAGTGATTCATTCAACCACTCGTTCA
Organism: Hirudo medicinalis; assembly: GCA_011800805.1. Lineage (NCBI taxonomy): Eukaryota > Metazoa > Annelida > Clitellata > Hirudinida > Hirudinidae > Hirudo > Hirudo medicinalis. Next base: position 10,676 of record MPNW01001244.1, read on the forward strand.
TCTGCCCATAGCATTATCTCATTCACCTATACATCCAGTTGGGGACAAGTTTTTAAGGGTCAAGGCCGCCAACAGAAATTTGGGGCCTCTAGGCACAGCAGGTGTGGACCCCTTATGTTATGTGAATTTGGTAAAGGAAAGGCAAAAAACAGTCAGGGTTGCAATATTTTAGCACTGTAAAATCCGGATGAGCCCCCCCCCAAAAAAAAAACAAATTGCCGGCTCTTGGTACTTGCCATCCTGACCCTGCCCCCCATGGCAGCGACGCTGGTTAGGTTAAACTCTTGATAAGATTGTGACTGAGGTTAAGTCAGTTAGTTATAGTCATTCATTCATTCATTCCTAATCACTTTCATCCATCTATCTTTATAAACACGCCTAAGGGCGCAATGAAGATGACGATGATAACGACGACGGTGATGATGATGATGACGATGATGCTGATGCTGATGCTGATGCTGATGATGATGCTGATGCTGATGCTGCTGCTGCTGATGATGATGATGATGATGATGATGATGATGACGACGACGATGATGATGACTATGGAGATGATTTATCAATCCACTCATAATCGAGGGACGTCGTCACCGATGTCTCGTGTTTCCGGTACCGTCACGTGACACCAGAGAGTCTTTGAATGATTGGATGAAAAATGGATGAAGGAACGAACGGCTGGGCGGATGGATGAATGAATGGATGGATGGATGGATGGATGGATGAATGAATGGACGGATGAATGGATGGATGGATGAATGAATGGATGGATGGATGGATGGATGGATGGATGGATGGATGGATGGATGACAACGGAATGAATGAATGAATGAATGAATGAATGAATGAATGAATGAATGAATGAATGAATGAATGAATGAATGAATGAATGAATGAATGAATGAATGAATGAATGAATAATGAATGAATGAATGAATAANGATGGATGGATGGATGGATGGATGGATGGATGGATGGATGGATGGATGGATGGATGGATGGTTGAATTTGTGGATGAACTAGACATGAAAGCCACAAGATGCACATAAAATCGACGAAGTCATAAAAGGATGGCTGCGAATATCAAAACATTCCTCGCTCGCTTCCAAAACCCATGCTGCAGCCACTACCATCGCGACCGCACCGACTGCCTACCACAAGATCGCTTGTCGTCAACAGTGGAGAAACAGTAGAGGGAGATTCATAAAGTTGTTGTGAAGGCTTAGTTGATGGTGATGGTGATGATGATGCACCCTGACCTCTGTGAACTTCCTCAGCCATTAAATCGTCATCCTCGGCCCATCCCTGACTCTCAATCTCTGTGTTATTGTGAATAAGATAATGCAATATTATCATCGTATTTTTTTTTTAAATAATTATATTTTATCTTATTATTATTATTATTATTATTGTTATTAATATTACTATTGTTATTGTTATTATTATTATTATTACTACTATTGTTATTAATATTATTATTATTATTGTTATTATTATTACTATTATTGTTGTTGTTATTAATATTATTATTGTTATTATCATTGTCATCATCATTATTATTATCATCATTATTATTATTATTACTATCATTATTATTAATATTATTATTATTATTATTATTATTATTATTATTACCATTATTAACAAGTCGATTTGAGTGTTGTGGGAGCACGCAATATTCCTATCGACCAATCCTCGCCCTTACCCCCCCCCCACACACACACACACACAAACTATGTTATTTTAACCAAACTCAACTTGTAAATTTAGAAGCCTGAGAATGAAACAATTCATAGTTTATTCTTCTTTCTTGAAGCCAAAACGAGTCCTTTTCTAAGCTATTTCATACGAGTACACGATGGATTTCAAGCTGCAGGTCACCTTTTTTGTCCTCAATTCTCAATGCCCTAGCCCTAGACCCAGCCTTAATCCCAACCCTGACCCTCAACCCCAACCCTGACCCCTAACCCCAACACTGACACTAACCCTGACCCCTAACCCTAACCCCAACACTGACACTAACCTTGACCCGTAACCCTAACCCCAACACTGACACTAAGCCTTATCCCAACCTAACCCTTATTCCCAGTCTACGTTAATCCTAAATCTTCATCCCAACTACAAACCCACCCTGATGTCAAACCTTGCCCTTAATTTTAACCCATTCCATGTAATTGTAGTTCATTTTTATAGCTCCGTAAGCCGAGCAGCGGCAGAGGCTCGTTTTGTTAACCATTTATATAGCGCTCCCTTTTCCCAAGGAAAACTGCTTGTGGCAGTTCAAGCTGGGTTTCGAATACGACACCTTACGACCATTATTATCGTTACCGTAATTACAGGAACGCAACACTCAGAGCTAACTTTCAGGCTAACCTTGACACTGACGTTAAGCCTTATTTCTAAGGAAAGATTAAAACCCAGCCGACAATCATCAATCGAACCTTATCAGTAGGCGATAAACTGCGAACCGACTGCCTTGAAGTCACTCGTCACGGACCGTAAAAGTCGACTGAAACTTTCCCCTCGAGAAAGCCGCTGCCCGCCTCAGACGATCCAAATCGGGAAAATGGAGAAAGAGAAATCTGGACCATAAAATCTAATCCAGAGGAAATGGCTAAAGCGCGTTGAAAAGTGCACGCAGCCATCAACAACAGCAACAGCACGAAGAAAAAAAAATGTATCCCAGTGATAAAGTTTGTGTCTTTGGTCTGTCAACGCCGGCCATAACTTCTCGGATGATGTCGGTTTTATGGGGATGTTCCCCCCCCCCCGCTCGTGATTTTCCAACATGGTGTGATGAGGAGCGGATGCACCCAGCAATTACGCATGGATAATTAATTATTTTCTCGCATATCATATTAATCATAATTATCATATTATTCTTCATTATTATCATCATACTAACCACCATTATCGTGATAATCATCATGACATTAATAACAATTAGCATAGTATTCATCACCACATTGATCATAATTATCGAAAAACATCTGTCCTTGCTGGGACTCGAACACCGAACCTAAGGGGCTGTTTCAAAGATGTCTTAAAAGCGGCTGCTAACCACTCCACCAGCACCATCGTCACCACCATAAAACAACCCGATTTATACACCACGAGGCCCGATATTTAATTGGTAAGTTGATGACTCACTTTTCGAACTCAGATCATCTCACGTTAGTAAGATGTTATACTTACCAATAACCTTCATCATCATCATCATCATCGTCATCATCACCACCATCATCATCATCGTCATCATCATCACCACCATCATCATCGTCATCATCATCTCCGTAACAATGAGCAGGTCGAACACCATAAACTGGTTTATTAGGATTACCAAGCTCTAGTTTTTTGTTTATGCCTCATTCACAACTCTTTGTACAATCACATAGCAACAACGAACATGACGACGACGACGGCGATGATGATGACGATGGTACTGCTGATGATGATGATGCCCAAAATAATGACGACGACGACGACGACGAGGGCGCGAGAAAGCAGACAAGAGATTCTACAAAAAATTTATTGGCGGTAACATATCATCACGAGAATACCCGGCTTCATTGCCATCATCATCATCACCATCATTATAATCATTGAGAATGACAACAATAATAATAATAATAATAATAATAATGATAACACAAATAATATAAATTTAATTATGACAATATTATGATCACACACACAAATAAAAAAAAACACATTGTGATGATAACAATGGCATGTGACAGTCGTAATATTTGTCGTCACTGCAATCACTAAGCTCCACCATGGGAGCTCTTGGGTCAGCCAGGGTTGCAGACCTGCAATCAGCCAAAGCAAAACCGTGCAGACCGCTGGGTCCCTGGGTCTGAGGGTTGAATTACATTCTGCCAGGCAGTGGCAAAGATTGCAAAAGATTGTAAAGCTAATGCCATTTGCAATAAGTCTAGCATGGGGCCTGCACTAGCTTAGACGTCAGCATTACAACAATGGCAACGATTAATAGTTAAGTAATGGCTTCAAAAAGACAATTAACATTTTACAGCACATAATAATAATAATAATAATAGTAATAGTAATAATAATAATAATGATCATAATAATAGTTATAATAACAATAACAATTACAATGATAATAACAACAACAATAGTAATAATAAAAGCAACAATGATAACAATTACAATAATAATAACAACAACAACAAAAATAATAGCAGCAACAACAACAGCGGATACAACTGTGATCAACATTCTTGGTGGAAATTACACAAGAAAACCCCAGCAATGATTACGTCCAAATCGATGGTCAAATGGAGTTGTCAGCCAGTCGACCAGACAGACAGACAGACAGACAGACAGACAGCCAGCCAGTCGGCCAGTCAGACAGACAGACAGAAAGTGAGGGACACGAAACACTTCAGAATCAAAAGCCCACTGTGTTATTATTGTTATTGTTGTGTTATTGTCGAAACAAAACTCGACACGAAACTACAAAATTAAAATGCGAAAGCACCCCATTGGACCCCGTTCGTTGTCATGTGATCGTGTCCGACCAATGAGAAAGGTCGTCGTCAACGTCGTCGTTCTAATCTATTGAGGAGCACAGGTAAGCTTCAGACCGACCTGCCTTAGAGAACAGGTATGATCTATAATTACAATCATAATAATATATTACTGTAACTTATCATAATAATTGTAATTATTATTATGGTGACAATTGAGTGGACAAAAAGAGAGACGACGACAACGACAATTATGGACGACGATGAGGTCACAGCCCTCTACAACAAGATAATTGTGAACTGCAATGTATATAATATGGGTAATCATCATCATCATCATCATCGACATCACCACCATCATAATCATCATCATCATCACCGACACACGTGGATTAACAAGCGGGCTTCTTCAAGCTGGTTAGTCGCACGTGCAAACCAATGAGACGTGAGGATCATAATTAGTAATTAATAATTAATCGGCCGACCAATAGGCCAGGCAAAAAGACGAGTCATCCGAGAGTAGAAAATAGATAAAAAAAACACTCAAAGCGTACCAACGAACGTAGGGCCACGTGGATAATCAATCAATCAATCGATCAATCAACCAACCAATCAATCAATCGATTTATTTATTCATCAATCACGACAGACCTCTCGAACAACTACGAATTAGACGGATTCGTTGGCCATGCTGAGGAAGGGGTCTGCCCTCTTGTGGGTGTCGAGAGCCCTCAGGGTGGGTGCGTCGTGGGGCAGCTCGGACCTCCTGCGAAACTGGGTCTTGTCCTTGCCTTGCTTCTTCAGCTGCACGGGATGACAAGGACGATGATGATGGTAATGATAACATAGGGGAGGGGGGGGATATTTTAGTTTATTTTTTTATTAAAAGCATTTTATTTTTCGTAAGGAGCGAGAGAAGAAACGAAGAATTAAGCGGTGACGATGAACGCAGAATGAACGAACGAGATTCGTGCGAGCGTTAAATCTAATTAATAATCAACTTATTATTATTAAGTAGTCGATTCAACTTTACAAAATACTTATTAGGGATAATCAAAACTAACGTTAGAGAATTAACATTCTAAAAAAAAAAACCATCATCATTTATGTCGTTGATGATGATCATCATCTCAGTTTCCGTCCATCCATCCATCCGCCCATCAATGCTAACCTCCGTGGCTTCTGCCTTGAGTTTGTCCATGTCGATCTCTTCCAGAGGTCCGTCGTCGACCAGGGTCAAGTCGCCCGAGGATGCCGTGAACGGGGGCACCAGGTCTCCGTTGTCTCCCTTTGCATATTCATGGTACTGTAAAAGTAATGGCTGACATTGTTGACATCATCATCATCATCATCACCATCATCATCATCAAAACCTCCTTCACCATCATCATCATCATCACCACAACCTCCTTCACCATCATCATCATCACAACCTCCTTCACCACCACCATCATCATCATCACATCATGAGAGAGGACAGCGAGTGCCCTTCGAGCACCGTCCAAAGTTCGGGCAGCAAGAAAAGGCAGGTCGGCATTACCACCTTGGGGTTGTTCCTGGCGAGCTCCAGGATTCTGATCCAAGCCTCGTCGCGTTTCTTCATGTCCTGCTTCTCCCTGTCGATCACGTGAAGTTGTCTTGGATGGCTGATAGGTGTCATTTGGATGGATGGAAGGATGGATGATTGGATGGATGGATGGATAAATACAGTATTTCCCCAAGTATAAGATGTACTTATCTTAGAAAAACGCAGGGTCTAGAAACTGGGTAAGTCTCATTGACGGGGAATTGCGACAAACACACGGACGACAGACGGGTGGTGCCGACGATGGCGATGGTTTGGAAGTTTGGAGGAGATGGACGGGTGAACGGTCGATCGGGGGATGAATAGAAGGACAGACAGACAGACAGACAGATGATGAATGAATGAATGAATGAACGAATGGATGCATGAGGTGAATGCATCTCACATTTGCTTTCTGGTTTTGTAGATGCTCATGCAGTCGTCGAATATCTTCTGGTTCATCTCCGTGAAGAGCTTCAGGGCATTGTAGATGAGCCCGTGTATGGCCCTGGGTCGTAAATTTTGCACCTCGGTTAAATTACGCCGATGAATTTCGACAGATGAATCTCAATTGAGACAGTGCCATTAAAAACTGTTATTGAATGATACACTCATCATGTCTTTATTATTATTACTATTATTATTATTATCATCAATATTATTACTATTATTATTATTATTATTATTATTATTATTATCATCAATATTATTATTATTATTATTATTTTTAATATATAAATTTCAGCAACAAGACGATGAACGAATCGAGGCAAAGACAACAACGAGGCTCTAACTTGTTCCAATGCTCCCTGCTCTGGTAGAGAGCTGGGAAGACCAGCGGGATGATGGCGGCCGCATTCTCGCTCATCAAGTTGACGATCCACTCGTCGTTCCAGAAGTACAGGGCTCTTTCTGCGACCTGGGGTTCAAAAGGGTCACCATTGGCATTAGGTCAATCTTTTTGAGCTGTCATCTCAAACGTCCCTATTGGACTTGAGGGCATCGTGACCGCCGGGCCATTTATGTAGGACCCCCCTCCGTTGCTTATGGGTGCCCCTAGAGGTGCAGGCTGGGTTTTGAACACTAGGCAGGGTGTAGGAAAGCAGTGCTCTGAGCTAATATGCACTCCAGTAATAATAATAATAATGATAATAATAATAATAATAATATTAATAACGATAATAATAATAACGATAATAATAATAATAATAATAATAATAATAATAATAATAATAATAATAATAATAATCGTCAGAAGCTCTTTGTGCTCCAATGTCTCTGCTTCACAATGATGATGACATCCATGAAGTGAAGTTGATGCTTAACTTCAACTAATTTTTCGTTATGCTAATCACGATCACCTGGAAATGTGGACTGGAGACGCATCTTGCCAGTTGTCTGAAGAGTGGCATCATGACCTTTTGGAACTCAGAAGGTTCAAGGACTTCCAGGACTTCTTCCAGCTCGTTGAGGAACATCACCTGTCGGGAGCAGGCAGGTAGGTGGTGTCATAATTAATGATGATGATGATGATGAGCTTGTGAATTATGTTAATGTAGGATGTTGTTGTTGTTGTTGTTCTAGGAAGCTCGGTGAATGAATCGATTATGTTAATAACCGGAATTAATATGAAACGACCGTCATTAAGGCCGAAGATGGCTTAGATAAGAAAATGCCTAGCGATGATGACGAGTCTGTGATAATACAACAATTACAACAACAACAACAGCAACAACAACAACAACAATTACACTGAGATTGCAAACCAGTTCCTCACCTCTTTCGGGCTGTGCACCTTGGGCCAGAACCTTAGCAGGCCCAAGACGACCTGTTCGGGCGCAAATTTAGACAAAATGTAGAAATGCAAGAGCATAATGTCCAACCAACCAACCAACACACTCATTTAGTGTATTATTATCATTATCATTATCAGTATCATTGTAGTTATTATTATTATTATTATCATAAACGAATGACCAATCATCATCCATCGTGACCATCACCACAGCGGCTCACCATTTCCGTAAGCGAAGAGTCCTTCTCGAGGAACTGGACCACGCAGTAGGCCAGTTGGGGGTGGTAGACGCTGAGGGTCTTGACCTTGTGGAGGGGCAGGAGAACCCTCTGAAGGAAGACCTTGTGCTCGTCCTTCAGCGGCAGTGCGAACCCGTTGATGATACTGGATGGGGGATTCGTTTAAAAAACAATGATAAAAAGAGAGAGGAAGTGATCGAGGGAAGAACTGATTGATTCGTTGGCTGGTTGACGCTCGATTGATTGATTGATTGATACGATAAGGACGAGAGACGGTCGATCTTGCTTGAATCACTCTAGCGATCATCTCCATCGACAATTGGAAACCCCGTCGGCAAGACTCACTTTCGCTACTATCTTCATCATCGTCACCATCACCACCATCATCATCATCACCATCATCGTTATCGTCACCATCATCATCACTACCACCAACACCACCATCATCACCATCATCGTCGTCATCATCACCATCATCGTCATCATCATCACCATCATCATCATCATCACCATCATCATCATCACCACCATCACCATCATCACCACCATCATCATCATCATCATCATCAGTCAAACACCAACCTTCCTAGAATCTCGAGGAGCTCGGCAATTCCGTTGTGCCTCTCCGTCTCGTAGATGAACCTAGGAGATTGGCACGAGGTCATTAACATAATTTATGATAATCAGCTAATTGATGATAATTTATTCGCCGCAGTGGATGATCATCGTTCGATGCCCTAGGCCAGGGCAGGGGGGGGATAGTTGTTAATTATTGTCGACAACAATTAGCGACAGCGCCAGAGACCAACAACCAAAAACACATCCTCTGTCTTGGCGACTACAGCAATTACTCGTAATTGTATTGTAATAACAGTAATGATGATGATGGTGATCGTAATAATTATGATGTAGTCACGATGATGATGGTGGTGGTGGTGGTGGTGGTGGTAGTAGTAGTGTAGTAGTAGTAGTAGTAGTAGTAGTAGTAGTAGTAGTAGTAATAGCAGCAACAGCAACAAAACAACAGCAGCAACAGCAGCAAACAACCAACAACCATGCCGACAAANTAGTAGTAGTAGTAGTAGTAGTAATAGTAGTAGTAGTAGTAGTAGTAGTAGTAGTAGTAGTAGTAGTAGTAGTAGTAGTAGTAGTAGTAGTAGTAGTAGTAATTGACGACAGCAACAACAGCAGCAGCAGCAACAACAACAACAGCAACAATAGCAAGGGCGTCATCCACTGACTGGTAGAAAATGTTGTTGATCTGCTTCCTTATGTACGCCCTCAGTCCCAGGAACTTGCCGTAGATGCGGTGGAGAATGGTCTTCAAGAAGTCCCTCTCCCTTGGGTCGTCACTGTCGAACAGATCCAGGAGCTGGAAGAAGAAGAAGATGATGATGGTGATGAAGATGTGGCCAAACAGATGATGATGATGGTGATGATGATGATGATGAAATAGTGACCAACAGATGATGATGATGATGATGATGATGGTGATGATGAATTGTGACCAACAGATGATGATGATGATGATGATGATGAAATTGAGGCTGAGCAGATGATGATGATGAAATAGTGACCAACAGATGATGATGATGATGATGATGATGATGAAATTGAGGCTGAACAGATGATGATGATGATGATGGTGATGATGAATTGTGACCAACAGATGATGATGATGATGATGAAATTGAGGCTGAGCAGATGATGATGCACAGCAGTAGGTCATGACGCAGAAAGATGTCGACGATGAACTGAGTGATGGTGGTCGCAACTCTAAGTGCACGTTGAAATTTGGATGCTACTTTACGTTACGTTACTTTTCTTAAAAATACTTTTCTCGTCATAGCATAAAGTGGCTGAAACGCCTTCGGCACGATGCAGACGTCAGTTCCGACGATGGTTCGTCTTAGTGAACGTGACGAAGCCACGGTTAATGTTAGCGACAAAAGCAATCACGACATTACGGCGATCGCGTCGACGACGGCGCGGACGATTCGGAAATGGAGAACAGAACGGCAGTCCTACCTGGAGGACAAAAGACTGGTCGATGTGCTTCTTTGCCACGTTCGCCTGGAAGTCGGGGGACTCGAGGAAGCGAAGGAAGAACTCGTAGATGAGCTGGAAAGGGATGAGGTTATGATAACGATGATAGCCGGCAACGTCGACAACAATGGTGATGTGATGCGGTCATCGTGATGAAAATGGACGGCAACGGTGACGCTGCTCGAACTAAGAAATTCTTACATGTCGTTCGCTTTCTTCGGCAAAGCAGAATTTTAAATTGAATTATCAAAAAACAAATAACTAATAAAAATGTGTATCATTCTCAAGTTCATTACATTACATTCTCAAGCTCATCACATTACATTACATTCTCAAGTTCATTACATTACATTACATTCTCAAGTTCATTACATTACGTTACATTACATTCCCAAGTTCATCACATTACATTACATTCTCAAGTTCATTACATTACGTTACATTACATTCTCAAGTTCATTACGTCACATTACATTCTCAACTTCATCACATCACATTACATTACAACAACTGTGCACAAATTGCATTGGAAACCTAGCTCATATAAGCCTCTCCAAGTCAATATTAAACTCTAGCTTATATATAATTGAACAATTGCTCGACTCTCATTGGGTGAAAAGGAGCCAATGAGAAACCTGCAAATGAGGCCAGGCCGCTTCTAATACTGGCTCGTCTTCCTCTGGATCGAAGTCCGCGTTGGACTGCCCCGCGACGGGCGAAGACAGCGTTCGGAATGTGTTGACGGAAAACTGGAAGGAAGAGAAAGAGCAAAATTTGAAATGATTTGATTTTCGATCTGATTGTCATTTGAAATTAATTTTGTCAAAATTTGAACAAATCGAACGGTGATCGAATAAAACGGCAATAAGATAAAAATCTGTTTTATAATTTAAAAGAGCCTGAAATTAATTTGGTGGTTGGTTTTTTTTTTCGAAACGTCCACCAAAACTTCCACTGTCATTTTCAATAGCCCACTGACCACAAATTGTCCACCCAACATCGCGATAATCCATCGACCACAAATTATCCACTCCAAAGCAGCAATAGCCCACTGACCACAAATTGTCCCCTCCCGGTCGTGGCAGCCCACTGACCGCGAGTTACCCGATAGAAGACCCACTCACCATGTTCACGGCCATGGGGTAGATTGGGTCGGTGATGACGTTCCTATAGTTGGTGACGTAGTCGACCAGTTCGGTGAGCGTGGCCCTCTTGATCTCCTTGTACTTCATGTCACTGGAGGCATCTTTCTGGAAGTCGAAGATCACCGAGCCTTGCAAGAGCTTCTGGATGAAGAGGTTCTCTCTGTCAGAAGAGGAAGCATCTGGAAAGATGGAGATGGTGATGACGACGATGATGATGATGATGATGATGGTCGTTGAAGACGCCAGCAACAATGATTATAATAAAAACAACAACGAGAACAACAATAATAACAACATTAATAATAATAACTTGATAATAATAGTAGTAGTAATAATAATAATAATAGTAATAATAATAATAATAGTAATAATAATTATACAATATTATTACATATAATAACATCAATGGTGACAATGATGTTAATGAATATGACCAGCAACGAAATCAAGACAAATCAGGCATTAAAGGTCAGTCAGCCAAAAAGTAACAGCCCTGATTTTAAACACAAATCCTCCTCTAATTTTCAGAAGCAGGATCGGATCAAAAGAACTTCTCCGAAATCCGCCGAAAGTGGCGAATTAAAGTTTTAAAAAGTAAAAAAAAAAAACAAAAAAAAAACAAAAAAAACAAATTTGATTCGCGAATTGTGAGCGAAACTACATTTGTGTTCGCTCGTTGTGATTTTACTTCGTCGTTCGAGGTTCGTTTCCTTTTAAATTATTGATAAACGAAGTGTTACATGGGGGGGGGGAATAATAACAACGACAAATAAATAATAATAAAGTCAAATTGAATTGAACGCTCGGGAGAGATCACGAGAAGTACATTTGGACGGTGAGTCATCACAGCACAGGTGCTCCTGATAGTCTTAACTTGAGATTAGAGGTTCGCCCGCCCGATAACAACAATAAAAGTGATAACTAGTAAAAGGAGTAATATATAAGGAGTAATGATGACGGTGACAATAGTAATAATAACAACAACAACAACAATAATAACAATAATAATAATAATNTCGCCCGCCCGATAACAACAATAAAAGTGATAACTAGTAAAAGGAGTAATATATAAGGAGTAATGATGACGGTGACAATAGTAATAATAACAACAACAACAACAATAATAACAATAATAATAATAATCATAATAATGGCTGAAGTGAAGTAGCCATGGAAAATGATGATGATGTTGATAACAATAATGATGATGATGATGATGGTGTCAGCAACGAAGGATTCCCTGCTGGTTATGATGCATCTTCAAAAAAACCACCACTACACTGAAAAACTCCTAATCAGCAATTCATTGCAAAACACTCGTGAGTCAAGTATCCATTGTTGGCAAACACTTTTTTTCAATTATCCAAAATTGAAAAATCTGCCAGCGAGATTAGGTGCAATGAATGGAATTGGGGATTTGACATTGACAGCTCCCAGGTCATGGGTCGTCAACTGAAATGAATGGCTCAACCTTTTAATGGGGGCAACCTCTGCAACTCCCTGTTGGTGCTGACATTGAACTTGGACGAGCTCTGCCGTCTCTCCTTCTTCAACTTGAGGGTCTCGGGCAGAGGGTTGATGCGGTTGAGGAGAGTGACAGGGGGATGGACTGGTTCAGATGAAGTGCCCCCTGATTTTTTCTTCTGCCAGAATGATTATCAATGAAAGAGATTAATTTAGGTTTTAAGGCAGACAATGTTTTGACTTGGAATGAATCATCAAACTTAAATTTTGGACATTAATGCTAATTAAATGTGCTCAGGTTAATAAAAATTCACTTTTCTAACATCTGATCCATCCTCTTTATCTTTTGAATCTTTATTTTTATTCTTGTCTTTATCCTTTCCCGATGTCTAGACGTAAGTTTGAATTCCGTTAAATTAACCAAAAGTCTTAAAATGTCGAGTCAAACGAATGAGATAGATGGGAAAGAAATTCGTTTTACCGATGTGAATGCGAGCCATTTATCCAAACCAAAAAATCCGTGATGGTTATTAAGCAGACGCGCTAATTGAATAATTTCAAGGCAAGAAATATGCTAAAATCTGTAGAATCAAATAATCTAACCTTATCCCTTCTGGTTAGTTTCGGTAATGTGGGCATTATACAAATAGAACGCTTCAATTGATAACTTTTTGCAAGTACGAAATGAATAAAAATTAATTTTGAACGAAGGAAAGATAGTGGATCTTACGGTGTCACGGTCTGGGCCTGCTATCTCAAAATATTTGAACTATTAAAAAAACAATTTTTTTTTGTACACTAAATATTATAATTGTAAATTTAAAAAAAAAATCATAAGTTTTGTGTTCAGACGACAATTCATTAAAAGCGATCGAGTACCTGTGGTTAATTTAGAAAAATATCTTTGCTAAATTTTCTAACAGTTTGTAATAATATAAATTTAAAAAAATATTTTTTTGATGTTTTGTATCATGCACATGGAAATAAAGCCACGAAGTCATAATCATTTGTGTGAAAAGTATTTATTCGCGTAAACATATCATCGGATTTCTAGGCAAACACTCTGTTGTGCTGTTTATGGAATAAAGAACAAAATACCTTTCTGACATGTCTTGGTTTCAGACTGGATTGTCTAGTCTTACTGGACAGATTGGAAACTTTACTAGGGAAGTTTTAACGGAAGGCACAGAAGAAATTGAAGGTTTGATGGTTAATCTAACATGTCATAAGATAAGACATACTTTTAGATAAAGACATGCAGGCTTCCTTAGAGCATCATAGTAATTGCTGGAGAAATGTCAACAAGGAATGAATTGTTAAATTGTTATTGAATTTTCCATCAGATGTGGCAACAGAGTTAAAAGTAGCGAGATCAAAATTAACAGAAACCGAGTTATTATGCTCCACACAAAGGAAAGAGGTTTGGAAAACTGACATGAGATTTTAATAATTAAACAATTAGTGAAGGCATTAGAACACACTTAAATAAAATTGATTCTAGAGTCTTTTGACACCGCATGGTCATTGATTTTTTTTAGTTGGAGCAGTTGAAGAGATTCAATGATGAGTTGAGAGTTCAGATGGAATCCAAGGAGCTCCAGATACAATCTGTGACTGAAAATTTCAGGGAAATTTTGGCAGCCAAGGAGGTACCTAGTACATTTGACCCACCCGCTATGATTCATGATGTGGAAGTGTTCTGGTTGAAACAGAATTAGTATAATTTTAATATAATAACAACTTAGAGTGAATTACTGACCATAAAGAAAGGACAGCTGGAGCTTGAAGGTGCATCACATTCTGCCAGAACAGGTCACTGCAACTGTGTCTTTGTTTTATAGTGCAGTGACAAGTATTGACTTTATTAAAGAATATACTAACTAACTTTGAATTGATAAACTTAATTAAGTTATTATTCAGTCAGTTATTATTATTTTTAAAATTAAACATTTTTTTATCATTCCTCCCATATTCAGATTCCTTCAGCGAGGGAGCAGACGACACCGAGGACGTCCTCCTTCTCCAGCACAAGATCTCGAACCTCCAGACCAAAATCGTAACCCTGGAAACGGAACTCGACAAGCTCCGACAGGTAATTGGGCAGAAAATGGGGTCAGATATTGAGGTCAACCCTGGGGGGTATTAGATAGATATATAATGGCTGGGTTAGGGTGATAGATACAAGTGTATTTTTTTTTGTATTTAGCTGATCTTTTGACTGCCTTATGTATTCGTATCAGATACAAAAGCATTGCAATCATCATTTGTATAGCAGCCTTACCCAGTGAGTGCTAGTTATAAATTCGGATAGGATCGTAAGATGATGTTGGGCGACTAATTTGATTGGGGTTGGGGTTGTTCTTGCAAATAATACATAAATTATAATCATTCAATTGCCATTTTTCTACTGGTTCTACACTTGCTTTTACTTCCAGAAGGAACTGGCCCACTCTTCCGATGGCTCCTCCCCCCACAACAGCTCCGAGGAAAAGATTCCATTTTTAGAGAAGAAGATAAAGGTCAGGGGTCAAAACTAAGCAGAATATTAACATTGATGATAATAATAATAATAATGATAATAATAATGATAACAATAATAATAATAGTAATAATAATAATGATGATAATGATAACGATAATGACAATGACAACGACAATGATATTAATAATAATAATGATAATAATAATAATAATAATAACAACAATAACATTAGTAATAACAACAACAACAATAATAATAATAATTGTAAGGGTCGATTAAGACTAGCGATGGAATTTTGTCGCCATGACACTCTTGCTAGTGTCGCACGTCGTGAACAGTTCACGACATCTAGTAATTAACATTTGCGCACGCAAACGAATTCCATAACATTCGCACTCTGTTGGGCCAGTCATTCCTCGCATTTGGCATCTCATTGGGCCACTTTTCACGATCATGATTGACACCGAAGTCGGCTCCCACTTTGGCGAGTCGTGAATAATTAATCAAGCGACATTGCATTCTTGAGAAAATTTCAAATGTTACATAGTCGAAGTTGTTGTAAGTTTTTTCCTGCTTTTGTCAGTAAGTGTTAGTTATGTTGCTCATTATTTTGTATTGCAATTATGCGTAAAGTAACTTGGTATTGTGGCCGATGGACCTTTAGCAAATAGGCACATCATCTAGTCACCATCATCATCATCATCATCATCATCATCACCACCATCGATTTTGCCCATCTCCAGTCCCTAGAGAAGGAGCTCTCCGACAGGCTGGACAGGCACCAGCAGGAGTTTGTTTCTCTCCAGGACTCCCACAGGCAGAACCTGATCTCCGTCAAGAGAAACCATGGCAACGTGGTCGAGCAGTTCAAGGAGAAGATCCAGCGGTTGGAAAAGGAACTCATGGAAAAAGGTGAGCCTGAGGTCGGTGTATGCGCGCGCGCGCGTATGTGTGTGTTTGTGCGTGTGCGTGTGTGTGTGTTTGTGCGTGTGTGTGGTTATTTGCATGGAATTGTTTGAAATGATTTGATGATGAGTTTTGAGCCTGTTATTGCAATGTTATAATTTATATTATTAAAACAATTTATGTTGCAATTATTTGTTCATTATAATAACAATTATAAAAATGTTCAAATAATATTAATAATAATAATAGCTGATTCGCCATACATGGATGCATGTGGTTGTGGCAGATGTAGTACTAGCATTTCATCTCTGATCATGAGTCAACAAACAACTTCCCCCCCGTAGAACAATCCAGCACCCCTGCCCCTGCCGTCGCCGTGGACAACACGGCGCCCCAGGACACCAACGGCAATTCGTTGACGCCCGAGGACGACGTCGCGAGACGAGCTCTACTGGAAAAGTTGGACCACCTGGAGAGGAAAAATGCCAAGCTGGAATTCGACTCCGCCCAGGTCCATGCGGTCGACCGGAAGAAGACGGAGCTGATCGAGATGCTACAGAGGGAGTCGGACGTTCGCAAGGAGGACGTCAAAGTGGTGGGGATGCTTTTGACCTCTGCCCTCTGTGTATTTTTTGTCGACGATGATGATGATGATGAAGATGGTTTATGTTATTCGAGTATGTAGTTCATTTATATAGTGCCATATGCATAGCATCAGAGGCGCTTTTTGTCAACCATTTATATTTATATAAGAGTATACTTGAGAATTTACATGATTAAAATATGGTTTAGTTACTTATGATTACAGTGTTATCATGACATCAGTTCGATGGCAGAGCTTTCTAATTAAAAGTGATCTAAACAAAATATAGCAATTAACGTTCAACTAATTTGTTTGTTTTTTTTTTCAGTTGAGTGAGAAACTCCAGAAGGAGATCCTGTCCAGGGAGGATCTTTTCAAGGAGTTTCAACTCCTGCTTGAGGAAAACCAGACCCTCATGGGCCAGCTGAGCGCCATGAAGCTCAGCCACAAGTCTGAAAGAGATGAGCTACAGAAGAAGATGAAAGAGATGGAAGAACAGCTGTTGACGTCAGAAAGGTCGGAATGCCAGACGGCAGGAGAGAATTTGGATGACTTTGAGTCCAGGATCATCCAGCTCAAGAGGGAGCTCATGGATGCAGAGAATGCTAGGATATCGGAGTCCGAAGTTTCTGCCGAGAAGCTTAGAGGCCTCGAAGGAAAGCTGGCAGACGTTGAAGAAGAGTTGCGGAGGTCGGCGGAAGATTCGAAGAAAGTGATGGAGGACGTTGAGGTCAAGAAATCAGACTTGGAGGCAGAAAAGATGCTCTTGAAGAGGAGGGTCTCAGAACTCGAGGAGCAGGTCAAAACTCTAGCAGAAAATCTGGCCGAGTGTCAGAAATTGAAGGAGAATACTGAGGCAGTTCTGGCCATGGAAAGGAGAGACAGGGAGTTTGGAGCCGTCATCGACAGAGATCTCTTGAAGCAGAAGAACCTGGAGCTCGAAAGAGAGCTGGAAAAGGTTGCATCAGAGTTTACTCTCTTGGAAAGATCAGCAGCTGCTCTGGAATCGGATCTGAGCTTGGCCAAGGAGGAGCTTGGAAAGCAAGAAATTGAGAATCGGGAGAATTTAGAAGAAGTCAGACTTGGATTTGAGGCCGAGATTAGGACGCTCAAAGATGAAGTCAGCTCCCTGAAGGAACTCTTGATCGCATCAAAGCAGACCGAAGGAGATGAAAATCATCTGGAAGAAATTAAAAACGAGAACGACAACCTCAAGTTGAAGCTCCTGGCTTTGGAGGCAGAACTCGAACTCCAGAAGTACTCTGCCGACGTCGATCATTCTCGAATGTCAAGCGTGGAATCAAACTCCGAGATGGAAAACCTGAGGAAAGAAGTGGAGGTCCTGAGTGAAAAACTTGAGCAGTCCGAATCCGTCTCCATGCTTTACGAGGCCGAGGTGGAAAGGCTTTCCTTGCTGGAAAAACATTACGAGGAACTGAAGAGGAATTACGACCGGCTCCAGAGTGATTCCAGGGACGCCGCTTGCAACGTGTCTCCAGTCGTGAAGAGGTGCGCCACCGGCTCGTCTCTCGGCTCAGAGACGTCTGCCTCGTCCGAGGTCGACCCGAAGGTCGAGATTTCGACCCTCAGGCTGACAGTTTCGAAGCAGGAGGAGCTCATAAAAACACTGAACGGAAAATATTCGAGCGTCTTCAAACTGCTCGAGGACAGATCCGTCGAACTGTTTGGAAGCGAAAAGATGCTCGTCAGGCTCGACCAATTACAGACGGAGGTAGGTGGGGCTTGAGGAGGATATTTTTAGGTCATGTTTTTTTTGTAGTAGAAAGACATGGATTATTGATATACTAGTGTTATGAGTGTGTGGTATTTTACATCTTGTTAATGAATAAAAAGTTAATTAGTAATATTTATGTTGTGACGCCATATTCGAGTATAAAAGGACTGGGGGAAGAGTCCGCGGGGGGAAGTTAGAGTTCGAGAAGGATTGCGGGTTTGACGATATTGCAGGCGATTACGTACTTCGGAGATATTAGCGATATATTTCAGTCTGTTTCGGTTTCGAAGTTTCTTGGTTGCCA
>MPNW01001244.1:29634-40282 GCA_011800805.1 Hirudo medicinalis
CGGAGGTAGGTGGGGCTTGAGGAGGATATTTTTAGGTCATGTTTTTTTTGTAGTAGAAAGACATGGATTATTGATATCCTAGTGTTATGAATGTGTGGTATTTTACATCTTGTTAATGAATAAAAAGTTAATTAGTAATATTTATACTATCATTTATTGAACATTTCATTTTGAAATTCATAAAATAGTAATAATAATAATAATAATAAATGGTATGTTATTATTACAATACTAAAATTTTATAATATAATATAATTTTTTTAAATATTATAATAATAACAATTGTTATTAATTTTTAATCATTATCAAATGATTAAAAAAATTAAATAAGCTCAGTTGGACACTCAAGCAATCACCATCATCACCTTTCACTTACCCTCTCATAACCTTCTTCCACCCATCCATCCATCCACAGCTTGAGTCCATCCAGAAGGAAAGAGAGCACATGATGTCCATCCTTGATGACAAAACTAGGGAGGCAAGCACCCTGAAGGTGGAGGTCCATCGTCTCATGGACGCCGTGTCGGCCGGGAAGGCTGCCCTCGACAGGCTCCAGAAAGAGAGAACAAGTTCAGTCATTCCTGCCGGCGGTTCGACCGTCGGAGCATCATCGTCGGCCTTAAATTCTGGTTGGGATCACTTGCTCGAGATTTGGTCATACTGGTCTTTGACGTTCGATTTGTTATTAAATGTTTCATCTATTTTATTTTAATTAATAATTAACTATTAATAATAATAATAATTTTTTTTACATTTCACAAAGTGTCTCATCATTTATTATCATTTGAATAATAATAATAATAATAATAATATTAATAATGATGATAATGATAATAATAACAATAATAATAATAATAATAATATTAATAATGATGATAATGATAATAATAACAATAATAATAATAATAATAAACAAGCCAACCTAAGACGACTAAAATAAAAGTTCACTCGCATTGACCCGACATTTTGACCTCTCTCAGGTCAAGGGTCATCAGGAGAGACTGAAGAAGAGAATGGGGACATGAAAAGAGAGGCAGTGAAGAAGCTGTCGCAGATGATCAAGGACAGAGACTTTGAGATCGACGCCCTTAACAAGAAGAACGAAACCCTGCTGCAGGTCGGTGACCTTCTCGGTCGAACGAGCCCACGTCACAGTGCACGGTCGACCGACCGGCCTTAACTTGTCGTAGTTATTTTTGGTTTAGGAATTTTTCCAGCTATGCTGTCTTGTCTTGTGTTGATAGACATAGCTATTGGATGGGTGTATATAGATATCTGATGGAAAGCATCATCAACTCCGTTGCCTCTCCAGGTCTTGCAGACGGAGTCGAACGAGTCGATGAACCATGAAGTCAAAAGGCTGCTGTCAGAGAGGGATTCCCTCCAGAAGCATGTGTCCTCTTTCCAAATGGAGAGGGACCAGCTGGTCAACACCCTTGCTGCCAAGCATTCCGAGAACCTAGGCTATGTCGACGAGCTGGACAGGCAGAAGAAGATTGCGGACGATCTCAGTGCCGAGTGAGTTTTCGAATCGGCAGACGAGAGATGAAGCGATGTTGTCGTCGTCGTCGTTGTTGTTCTCGACGTGCTATCTTGTAACGATGTCTCGAGATTAATCGACGTCTCGATTAATTAATTAATGGATCGTTAACCGACCGAATAAATCGATCGACTAATCCTCCAGGTTGGAGAGACTCCGACTCTCCCACAGGTCCCTGGCTCAGCAGTTGGACGAGAAGCAGACGAGCCTCATCAAACTCCTCGACGAACATTCGACCACTCGCCAGAAACTCGCCCGACTGGAACGGGAAAAGGACGACGACGAATCTGTGCCTGATGATGACGGCGACAAAAACGGCGAAAGACCCGAGGGTATCAGGTGCTCCTTCACCGTCGGTATGACGGAGGATGAGGGCTGCGACGGGGGACTCGGGGAGCCCACGAAGACTGGAAAGGGAGGAGAGGCCGAGAACCAAGGGGGCCTCGAAAGTGGAGAGGCTGCCAAAAATAGAGTCAGTGGAAAGACTTGGTGGAGGTGGTGGCGATGATGATAGTGATCGCGATCGTAATGATGATGATGACGATTCTGGCACAGAGAGCTTCAGAGGCATTATAGTGAAAATATAAAAATAAAAAATAAAAAACCGCAAAACAAAGAGAAATCCATCAGGAATTTCCAAGAGTTACTTACTTTGGGTTCATGCATGGCCTCAGTTTTTACTCCTATGTCTATTGTTATTATTATTGTTGTTATTGTTATTATTATTGTTGTTATTGTTATTATTATTATTATTATTATTATTATTGTTATTACTATTGTTGTTATTATTGATTTGCTCTTCTGTTGTCATGCTTGCTCCTGATAGTGATCAAGTTGACTTGAGTTGCCAACTTCAAAAATCTCTTTATTACTATTATTATTATTATTATTATTATTATTATTATTATTATTATTATCATCATCACTATTATTATTATTATTATTGTTATTATTATTATTATTATTATTATTATTATTATTATTATTATTATTTTCATGTTAGGAATGAATTTCCCATTTGCATTTGGGTTTAGTTAGTTACAATTAATTAACATGCTTATTTTTTAATAATGCCTCTGCAAACTCTCTGTGCTCCGGTCAGTCATGAGCGTGACGTGATGGATTGAACTTGTTGAGGCCGACCGACCGGTAATTCTCCTCCGAGTCCTTCTGCCGAATCATCTCATTCTCTGACTCCTCTTCTTCGGTCTGCCCGAGAATCTGCCTTTGTCCTCGGTCCGTCTGGACTAGCTTGGCTTAGATCATCGTTTTTTCTGGGCTTTCTGTTCTTGAGACCTTCTTCTGGTTTAAAAAAAGGTTTGAAATACTTAGGCGCCTCTGACGCTATGCAAATGGCTCATTATAAATTAACTATTATTATTATTATTATTATTATTTCTGGTTTGGAACTCTCTGCATCTTGTTTATTTTTTCATTTACCGGTGGAAGTCCGAGATGGAGAAGTACGAGGAGAATAGTCGATACTTTCAGATCATGAGATGCCTTTTTGGATTTTTCAGATTTCTCTTGTGCGATTTATTTGGAAAAGAGGAAATATATTTCTGAATCCTTGTTCTGTCTTGTCCATCAGTTGATTCTTTGGTGTAATTTCCAAGCTTTATGAACTACAATCCCTGAAGGCACACTGAGGTTTGGACAATGTCTTCTTCAGCTTATTTTCTGTCTTAGGGTTATATTTCTGTCAGAGTGTTTATATTTTTCTATTGGCTGCTAAGAAGATGCCTCCTTGTGTCCTGACCATTGATTGGCTCTTGGTGGATCAGCTTGGCCAATGACGCGTCTTGTCACGCTAATGAGATGCAAATCCGACACTCTTCAAGTGATTCCCGGTGTGCATGATGCTGTTGTTGTAAATTTAGACCGAGATGAGTTTGCTGTTGTTGTTGCTGCCATTGTTGTGTTTTTTTTGGAACATTTGAGTTACTAGGCTAGAGACTTTAATCTGTTCGCCGTGCAGAGCATCGTGAAGCATGCCGGTCGAATTGTTTTCGCTTTCTAGACATTTTGATCTTCATTTTGTTCTCTCCTATTTTCACCTTCCCCCCTCTCTCTCCCGAAAACCACTCGAAAGACCAAACGGGCAAAGAGATCCTCCCGCACGACGAGAGACGAAGACGACTCGGAGAGGAGCAGAGGGAATCGAATGGTGTCTGGAATGGTGGAAAGGCTGATGAGGGAGAAAGAGTACGTCATACTAGACAGGGAAAAGACCATTGCCGAGCTCAAGAGCAAGGTTTTGTACTTTGAGTCGGAAGTGGTGAGGCTCCAGTCCGCTCTGGCGTCGTCAGAGAATCTGGTCAGGCAGAAGGTAGGCAGTGATGGATGATGATGATTATGGTGATGGATGGATGATGATGATTATGATTCCAGCGATGGACAAATGTTGATGATGATGATGATTCCAGCGATGGACCAATGTTGATGATGATAATGATGCTATCTTTTCTTCTTCTTCTTCTTTTCATTTTCTTGTTCACTCCTCTGCATTGTGACTCTGCACAGGATTCTGAAGTTTCTTCTTCAAAGAAACAAATCGAGTCTTTGAACTTTAAACTCCAGGGTGAAATCAACAGAAGGTCAGAGGTCGAGACAGACCTCGAAGATACTCGAACGAAGTGAGCTACTTGTTGTTGTTGGTCGTCTCGAGTTTTATCGGACGGAAACTTTATTTACGAATATTTAATGATTGTCTGTCTTGAATCTTATTGGATGGAAGCATTTATAATACATGAATATTTAATCTTCCTCGAATATGAATTTTGTGCATAATTACAAGTTCCAGACAATTGCTAATTGAGGAATTTCTAAATTGGGACGAAAAGACAAGTTTCTAATTTCTCTTGTCGATCTTTTCAATGTGAATGATTTTATTTTATTTAATTATTAATTAATCACACATTATTACCTCAAATGTCCCACCTGAACCGTCACTTTTACGGCAGTGCATGAGAGAAATCACGTGTTTATTATTTACTGTGTTATGAAATTTTACAATTTTACGTCGTCGTTTCACGCTTCGATGAACAGGATGAAGGAAATCAACTCGGAACTGTCGGCAGCTAGAAATTCCAATGCCTCGTTCTCCTCGAGCCTCGCCCAGAAAGATCGGGAGTTGGACTCTCTGAGGCAAGAGCTCGAAAGGTCCGAATCGGTCGCCTCTCCGGAAGTCGAGTCCCCCCAAGACAATCCCTCCGTCGCCCCCCCTGCCAGCACCCGCCGGAGTTTGTTCGAAATAAATGAGGGATGCCAGGTACCGGCCGAGAGGGCTGAGTCGCTGTTGGAAATCATCGAGGGTCTGCAGAAGAAGGAGGAGGAGTATGTGAAACTGGTGATCAACTACCACCAGGAGAGGGAGCAGCTGTACATGGCAGTTCAGTTCCATCAGAACGAGGCACTCGAGGCCAAGAACAATGTCAGTCGGTCTGGGATGATGGATGGAAATGATGATGATGATGATGATGATGATGACGCCCGTAATGATGATAATGATGACGCCTGTGATGATGATAATGACGATGCCTGTAATGATGACAACGACATGACAATGATTAATCCTGTAATGATGGCTTTGAAGCCTAANTATTATGATCATTATTGATCTCCCTAGATTAATGGTTAAGTTTTAACCTCTTCATTTATTATTATTATTATTATTATTATTATTATTATTTCTAACCACTGCTAGAGATCATTCACTCCCCATTACATCATCATCTGTCATTTCATCTTATTCTCCATCTCCCTATCAGCTATCGAACATCCAAGATAGCGAGAGGAGGCTGGCGAAGGAGTGCGATCGTCTGCGCAATCATCTCGTTTCCATAGAGGAGGGATACACCAGGGAGGCCCTCGAGGCAGAGGAAAGGGAAAAGGACCTCAGGAACCAATTGGCGGCTGCCCAGGAAAAGATCGCGTCCCTGACCGACTCCGTCCTGGCCAACAGGTTGGTTTTGTCGAGAAGAAGTAGAACTGTGCTAGCTAGCTGCCAAATCCCTAGCCCTAATCATGACATTGCAGCTACTAATTAAGTATTTGTTAGATCAGATAATCAGGTAACCATTATTTAAAAATAAATTGGATGATAACTGACTCATCGAAGCCAAAATTATTAAAACCAATGTATTATTGACCTCGTTAACATAGTTAAGCCAAACGATCGCAAAATGCCGACCTCCTAAAACGCGTCTGCCGATCCACCATTCCAGGTCCGACCTTTCCAAGCAGACAGATAGCCTGCAGCTTCAACTCCATTCCATCTCGGAGCAGAGGGACAATGCCCTCATCCAGCTTAGCTCTGCCCAGGAGACCATAAGCAGCTATTCCAGCTCCCTGTCAAACCTCCAGATGGTCCTCGAGCAGTTCCAATCAGGTGAGTTGCACGAGAGGTGCAGGTGCACTTGCCCGTCCGTCCGTCTATCTGATTTATACACATCGAGTGGGCTAAATGTATTTTTCTGATTCATTAGTTATGTGTGTGTGCGTGTGTGTGCGTGTGTGTTAATTAACGTCCATTTCATAACTAGATGTAATTAGTTATGTGTTAATTGATTAGAGCGAATGAATCAGCAGTCGCTGGAGGTGGAAAAGTTCCAGGTGGCCTTCAACAAGAAGCAGATCGAGTGCCAACAGCTCCAGAGTCAAGTCCAACTATTGCTGGTCGGTTCGCCTCCGTTAGCCAATAATTCGTCAAGTTATGGATGCTGCTCTTCATGTGAATGATGATGATGGTGGTGACGATAATGATGATGATGGTGACGATGATGATGATGATGATGATGATGTTGGTGGTGATGATGATTAGGGTGAGGATGATGATGATGATGATTATCATGATGATGGTTTTCGTTGCAGGTTGAGATGGAAGACCACACCGAGGCCATAAGGGCAGCCCAGAGACTGAGCGAGCAGATGGACAAGAAGGAGCACCTCATATCCGCCCTGAAGGAAGAAGGTGGTTTTTATTATTGCAAGTCGAAATTATTGATGAATTATGAATTACGAATTATTGAATGAATTACGAATTATTCGCAATTAAAAGTCGTGTTTCTAAATTCTTAAAATTCACAATTCATTTGGAAAAAAAAGAACAATATTTTCATTTAGTTTTTTTTTTCTCCTTTTTTTCTCGTGACCTTCAGTGAGGTTGAGGGAAGTCGAGCTCAAAAAGACCGAGGACGAGATCAGGAAACTGACCTCGAGCACCGAGGCAAAGGTCGACAAGTGAGTCGGGCTCTCTTGCTAAGCTTTGGCGAACTGTCGTGACATAATTTCACGACCAATTGCATTCAAGGTTGCTCATGAAGAGCCTTCTGATTGGCTACTTCCATGCTCCCGCCTCAAAGAGACTCGAAGCCTTCAATGTGATTGGACACATCCTGAACTTCTCTAGTGAAGAGCTTAACAATGTAAGTGATGAAAACATGTTGTGACGTCATTCGACATAAAGAGAGTGTGCACGACCGGTCGTCTTAGTGACGATAATGGCAGCTGTGGGACTGCCAACGACGGGACGTCATGTCGATGTAAATGTACTTCATTTATATAGCGCCATATGCATAGCGTCAGAGGCGCTTCTTGTCAACCATTTATGTAGCGCTCCTTCCCAAGGGCGCTTGCGGCAGTGCAGGCTGGGTTTCGAACACGACACATTACGACTGTTGCCATTACTGCCGTATGCAGGAACGTAACCCATTTGGCCAACCTGCACGCCTGGTTTCATGAAGAACTTTCATGCCATATAAGGGAATATAACCATTGCCCCCTCAGATTGGCATGTCTGGTTCTGGTAGCAGCGGATGGATCGAGGGGATATTCGGAAAGAAGCCGTCCTCGCCATTATCGAAGAGTCGTCAGTCCAATCTGAACCAGGTGCCCCTAATATTGGATTTTATTCCTTTACTCGAAAAACTTGATTATTTATTAACGTAATGTTAATTAGTTATTTGGTTTGCTATATCTACCTTACTTTCTTTTTACTTCATAAAAATTGCAAGATTCGTTTTGTGTGTTTGACATTTCGTTGTTTCGTAACAATTGACGAACTGAACTGATTTTGCATGCAGTCCTTCTCTGAGCTGTTCGTGTCCTTCCTGGAACGAGAGTCCACCCCAAAATACTCCGATGCTGCCAACCTGCGTCTTCCGGCAGAAAGGATGATCGCCGAGCAGCAGAAGAAGCTCCAGGACACGGCGAGCAGACCACGCAACTCTCCCGCATTCAACCCCTTCTCCGTTCCGATATCCACCAATCCCGTTCTCCCGTCATCCCAAGCCCCAGCCTTGGGCGCACAAGGATCAGCAGGCTCTGCCCTTTTTGAGCAGTCTTCCAACTTACTCTCATCACAGATACCTCCCACTTCAGCCTATTACCCTTCAATAGTCCCGCCCTCCGTGCAGGGTTCGAAAGAGAGGCCCCCCTCCCGAAGAGATTCCTTCATGCCGATCGTACTGGCCGCGGCCGCTGCCTCACCCTCGATAATTCCAGCGTATGGGAACATTAACGCTAATAATAGCAACAACGTCGTTGGTAAAAATATTACAAACGCCCGTGCTAGCCATGGCAAGCTCAAGAACAAATGATCCGCCGATTAAGGTTCCAGTACACGGTTGCCCCTGTTCGTCCTTCACGCGTCAAAATTCCGGACACAATTTGGTTTTGTCTTCTGCGCCAGATGGCATTTGTAAATATTTCGTAGATTTTGTTGCAGCGCGCGCTATCGAATGCTATGTCGCGTCTGCTGCCTGCCGAATAAATGACATTGGATCTGATTCTGACATAAACTGAACGACGTATGTTGCCTCTCTTTTTTGGAGATTAAAATAATAAACATGTAAATGTGATAAATCTGGCAAAAGTGATGAGGTTGATATTGGTGATACTAATTAATACCAAATTCTTGGGGAATTAATACCAAATTATTGCTGAGTCACAAGTTCATGATTTTATAGAGAGGAGGCTTCAGCTTCAGACACTCAAACTTTTCTAAGACCTCCTTGTAGGTCAGCATGCAAGGTATGGCCTTGGTCTTGCTCTTCTCTTCCAAATATACACCTGGAAAATGGTGATACTCAGATTAGCTCGATTAGAATATTGTAAGCATTGATAATGACGATTACAAATATGATGAACGGGAGGCTATCACTAACCAAGGGCATTGGTGTATGGGTCGGCTATGCTGTGATTGTCAGAGACAAAAGGGATCCCAAGCAATTCCCTGATCTTTTCCAGTATGGTCTGGCATTGAAGGTGGTATGATTTATGGATAAATCATGTCTGAGGGTTAATGTCAGTCAGTACCTTGATGTCTTCAAAGTCATGGATTCCCATCTTGGGCAGAGTTGAAGCATTCACTAAAATCAGCCTCCTGCCATTTATGGAGTTATTCCTGAAGGAATGCTGTAGAAAAGATGTCGATACTGAATTGTTTTTAGCAGATGACTGAATGGAGTTACAAAAATGCTGTCAAATTGCTTGTGGCTGATCAATTTTTAAATAATAATACAGAAAATAATAACCTTGTAATGTGGGAAGCCCAAATTCTCAATCCATCCTCCAACCATCTCTGCACTCCAGTTGATGCAATTAGGAACTCCTTCCTCCTTGATCCCTCAAAATTTCATCATCAACATTCACTCAATTATTACTTTATTATTAATTATCAAATGCTAACTTATAAAATATAACTTAATTATATTTTCAAATGTTGAACTCCTATTTATGTTCTGAGGTCTGAAAATGAGATTTGAAAATTGTGCAAAGGGTCAGTCAGCTGCTGTTATTTTCGTTTAACAACGAAATTAACAAATGCCTTGGCCTATTCACATAATTACCAAATAAAATATATATATATATATGTTGCAAACTGATCAAGTACTTACTCGCTACAGAAGACTGAAAAGATTTTTGCGAGGTCATTCCGGCACTGTACAAGGACAGTCTCGGGGGCTTAAGGAACATACTCCCCTTCGACAACCTTCCTGCTCTAAACTCCTCGCTAGCTCTCGGATCAAATGTCCAATCCAAACTCTTGCGTTGAGCGTAAATATTGGAACCATACATTATTAGTAATGAAAGCGATAACAATTCTGTTTATCCTCCAACAAATCCTATCCTAGTCTTTAAGTAAGCAGAGTGAGACTGGTCTCCAATAGTTACGCAGAAATGGCTGCATACTGTTCACTAAAATGTTCGAACAAATTCAGGTTACTTGCACATTCCTTAAAGCATTTAAACATTTGTGAATGCATTGCCGTTAAATGTAAAAAAGAAATTGCGAGAACGTCTCGGCATCGGACAGGACCACGGTCGCCCCAATAAAGCTACATTCGCACCCCGGGCCCCAGCAACGCAGACCAATGCCCACAACTCAACAAGACACTGGCGAGTGTGTTCTTAATGCCGGAGAACCTTGCTTTTTGGCAGGTTTTAGACCATACCATGGCAGACTTTCCATTTTAACACAAATTCTGTCTGTTTTAATGCGAAATAGCACAATAAAATTCAAATTTTACAACATCTGGGGGGGAAACAGAAGGCGAGGAAATTAAAACAAAAGAAAGCGCTACACAAATCATCTCATCAGTTTCTCATTCTTTGGCATCGCCGATGCCGTCCGCATTGATGGCAAAGACAGCCTCGGCTTCTGGCAGGCAGGGGGAGTCATAGATCTTGCAGATTCGGGTCTCACCTCTGCCTTTCCTCAGATAGAGTCTGTGAAATAGGCATTGTGACCAAATGAGTTAGCTGATAAATATTAACCAATTGACAATAGTAATAATAATAATAATGATGATAATAGTAATGATGGTAATAGTAATGATAATAATAATGATGGTAATAGTAATGATAATAATAATGATGATGATAATAGTAATGATAATAATAATGATGATAACAGTAATGATAATAATAATGATGATAATAGTAATGATAATAATAATGATGATAATAGTAATGATAATAATAATGATGATAATAGTAATGATAATAATAATAATGATGATAACAGTAATGATAATAATAATTATGATGACAGTAATGATGATAATAATAATGATGATAATAGTAATGATAATAAGAATAATTATA
>MPNW01001245.1:0-14911 GCA_011800805.1 Hirudo medicinalis
CCCTAACGTAGATTCAACTGAGTGCATTTTTATAGCCAGTCATCTCTCTTTAGATCAAGAGAAAGGACAACCGAGCGAAGAATCTGTCGGTGATGTCGATGGCGATGACAAAGACCTGGGTGATGATGATGATGATGGCAATGAAATGGAAGGGGCTGTTGGCTTTGACAAAGGTTAATTGCTTTCAACTTTATATCTGTAGTTTGTTGCCATAACTTTGTTACTAACTCTTAAAACTGCAAAGATTCTTAGATAGTGAAAGTTAATTTTAAAATTTACTCAAATGTAATCTCTATTTTTATCATAAAGATTTGGACCCGCTGACTGGATTGAGGGTTTGTTCAATTTTAACAATCCAACATTTTGCATTTTAATTAGACAAAATAATCACCTTTTACTGTTTAATTGTTTAAATGTTGGGTGTAAATTAATTTTTGTCAGAGGCTGAAGTCCAATCCGGCCTCGACGATTTATGGAACTCTTGGTTCGATGAGGACGTCTCTGCTCAATGCTTTGAAGAAAGAAGATCCTGTTACTGTAAATAATTGTTATTATTTTTAAGTTTCCTTCTGACTTCCCCCATAAATTAAATCAATTTTGGGGTTATTATTATTTGACGAGAGCAGCAAATTACAATAAGGGATCATCAAAAATTAGTATAAAAAGTAATTTTTGCAATGAAATGTCTTTTTATTTTCAAAATTCAGATTTATCCTTACGAAGATCTGAAGTTCTCCAACTTTAGGTTGCCATTTGGAGTCGAAAGAAATTCCGTCGAGGTGAGCTGGTTTTTTTAAACGTCATTTGACATTTACGTAATTACTTTTGAAATGGGTTTTTCCCATATTTGTGCTTTTAAGTAATTATTTACAAACGAACGTCTAAAACTATCCTTTACTTGTAGCGACATCTGTCAAGAGGAGAGTTCACCAAACTGTTCAGGATGACTCCAAAGGATTTTTACAGTCTTGCAGAATGGAAGAGAAATGATTTGAAGAAGCGGGTGGATCTGTTCTGATTGATTTTTGTTTCCAGATTGTGATTTGGCTCATCCGGTTTTTGTTTCATCCACAATTTGTATTTCTTGATATTAAAATGTATTGCACATGCAGTCTTTCAATTTATTTTATTTTAGTTCATCTTAACATTTTCTTGATCATGTGATCATCTCTGTTTGTGAAATTACAAAAAACTTGATATCTTTCTCGTTTGAGGCTACTTTTGTCTCCATGGTTACATCTATCATTCCACAGTTTGGGAATTCCAAACTTTCTTGTCGATTGTTTTGTTCATTTCCTTATTGAAGTTCTTTTTTGTTATTTTATTCCCTCACTGATGTTCTTAGTTGTCCAGCCTTTATTTTGATGTCCATCTTGAGTGGATATCCATGTATGTAACAATTTCTTTAACAGATGGCACGTAGTTTTATTGTGCTCTAGGCATATGGTTGCCTATTTGTGTCGATATTACGTTGTTTGTGGCAGTTTCATTGTTAATGACTCAGTGTCAGTTGCCTGTTGCAAATGCTAATCTTCTCTCTTTAGCTTTCATTGTTGGCTTTCTACTTGAGTGATAAATTATTTAAAACTTGTTTCACTTTGCTGCATCCGTTATCTGAAAAGTGCTGTCTGCTAGTCTGACACCAGCTTGTCAACAAATATATTTTAAACATGTTTGCCTGCTTTTGTCTGCGTAGCTTCGGCCGATTAAATGGTTTTCTGCATTTGTCTGTAGAATTTATTTTACATGAGAAACAAATCCGTGCATTTTAGTCAATGGCAAAAATTTGTCTAAACTTTGCTCTTTAAAATAATATAATGTTATCCTGGCCTTGACACAGTTGTAAGAACATAAAATTTTATGGGGAATTTATTACGATATTTACGTAGTGAAACGAAAGTAAAGATGGTAATTTGCAGGGTTAGTCGAACGATCGATTTTTGTTTTTCATTCGACTGAAGTTTGGGGTGTTTGGAATAATATATTAATTTCGTAAGTTGTGGTCGTCAGTGGATTTGTGTTTGTGTAAAATGTTTGAGTCTTGAGGGACTCTTTCGCTTTCTTGACGTGTCTATCTTTTGGTAGTGGGTACTTAAATTTTAGGGTACGGAAACTTTAGACTAGCAGGCCTAAGTTGAGAGATTTCCAGATATTAGATTCTTCTCACCAATTGAGACTTCGTCTCTTCACATACCTTAACCACATTTTCCTGACGAAAGAGATTCAATAGGATTCAATCTGCAATTGGTGCTTACCATGCTTCTGATCTTGAGGTCGTTTTCCAAGTGAGGCCTGTCATGTTATCTATTATATTTAAGCACCAGCTTCAAAATTATCTATTTTATTTATCAATCCCAAGTCCGACGACTAAAATTTATAATTTAGTGCAACAAAAATTGTCCACATTTTCTTGTAACTTTTGCAAAGCGTTGTTTTTATATTATTACCCAGTTCTGTCAATTTGAGGCCAGAATGAAATTCAAATCTTACTAAATGTCATTTAAAGATAATTTAAAAATTGAAAAGAAAACATCCCCTTGTGTTACGAACATATTCTATATCATCTACAATGAGAAGTCGAAGGGCACTGTGCTGGTATAGACTTGTGGTGCACCTATAAAGCTTCACAACAGCGCGTAGGTTGGTCGTTTATCGGACTGAGGTTTGCGGGCCTGAGTTAGAATTAGGTATAGAAATAGACTGTTGAACATGGGGTGGTAAATATTGAAAGCTCGTGTCTTCATGATTTTGGGCAGTGCACAAATTTCTCTGGATGTTTATTTCGGATAAAGCAGCTTACTCGAATCGTTGTTGCGGGTGCGTTTGCCGACAGACTGCAATTCTGTCCATGAAGAGGTCGAGTTAAACATCTACATCTGCGGCTAAAAATATAAGATTTATTTACGAGAATTCTGCTAAAGGATGTTCAGCGAATGTTACCAACATTGACAGTTAAACGAATTTGAGAAGAAATCTTTGGCGCTGGCAATATGTTTCCAAATTTACTATTCGTCTGTGCAATTACTTTGTGCTCGCGCTTTTTGTGGTCAGATGCCATTATTATCAGGGCCGGTCCGACAAGTTACGCCCGCTTTCCACCTTGGAACGGCTGCCTCAATGCCTCATTTTCATTTGATTTCAAAACCACTCAGGCTGGTAATGCCTTCCTGTGGTATGTTGATGACATGGGAGAGGGAACAGACTATTTCTATGTAGGTATATATTTGTTTTTATTGATCAATTCATTTCTACAGGTAACCCATTTGCATTTTTAAGGTATCACTGGCGAGTGGGTCGGTACGTTTTGTGGTGAATGTGGTGAGTAATAAAGACTACAAGTTGGAAATGACGTTGGGGCATCACCTCAATGACGGAAAGTGGCATTCTGTACGCTACGAGTGAGTTTCTTTCTAAGTCTATGGAATTGATTTGCATTCAGGGAATTGTAAAAATGGGCTACTCCTGCAGGAGACGACGTGCTATCTCGGTCTTCACCGTCGACAATATCACCAACACTGGAGTCTTCATGGGAAATGATTTTGAATTTGGAAAAGGCAACTTCAGCAACGTCTGGATCGGCGGATTGCCTCAAGACTGCGTGTCAAACTTGATCAGCTATTCTCTCCCTTCTGTGTGTCTGGACCCCAGATATAATGGAAGCATAAGGAATGTCATATACAACAACTGCACATGCCAATCGACCAGGGTGGCCATGTTGGATGGGTCTGCTGTCGAGAGCACTCCAGCAGAAAATTGTGACATCAGGGACCCTTGTGGGTCTAAATGCGTCTGCGTCAGCACTGACGTCGGAGAGCCGGATTGCGATTGCTCTCAAATGGGATGTCTGTTAGGTTAGCTTTCTGTGTTTTTAAATTTCCTCATTAAGTTTATTTTTTGCAATACGTACTCCGCTCATGGGATAATGGAACGATCAGGAGAATGTCACGACCACGATTTGCATTAACAAAGAAATAGCAACTTCTAAACATTTTTTTACTTCAAAGTTGACTGTTAAGTAATCTTAACTTCAAACCTGAAGAGTGAAATTTATCTCGAGCAATTTTGTAAACACTTAGTTGTTCCTTCAAGTTGGCTTAGTGTCGAGCAAGCTAATTCACCAATTCTCATTTCTACCCACCTCGAGTCGAGCGGCCACTCTGTTTCGAACCTTTCTTCGTAATGGGTCGAATTCTTGTGCTAAGAATCACACCTTCTATTGAGTGGTTGTTTTGGTTGTTGTGTTTGTGAAAACTACTCGTGGACTTGTAGCAATGTTAACCTATCCATGATTAGTCGAATGCATTTCTTTAAAATAACGACAATCCCAGTCGTTAAATCAAGTCGTTGGTATAGATATTGATATTGTCGAGGAGCAGTGCACAAACTGCAGTCCATTTGTTGAGAGATTATAACGTTAAGTCGAATGTATTACTTGTTATTAATATTTATAATGACGCTCAAATGACTTTAATCTGTTGGTCGGCAATCAATTTATCAATCGTGGCCGATCTTAAAAACCTCTCGACGTCCGAATAAATTATTATTTTTCATATTTACGGGTACAAATGATTATTACAGTTGATTAATATTCGATCTCTTTAAACATCATTCAGATCCTAATTATCCGTTAAAAATTCAACGTGATTATAATTTATACCTCAGCTCTATCAACCAATGGTATGTCATTCGTTGGTGACTTAGAGAACCTGGGGAGGGCTTCCAGGGCGTTGTGATGATGATGATGATGATGATGATGATGGTGATGACGATGATGACGACGATGATGATGATGATGATGATGATGGTGATGATGATGATGATGATGATTTTCACCGTGGTGATGGAGATATCCGTGTTGTTGCGACTGTTGTTATTATTTGTTATTGTTTGCTTTGATGCAAAGGAAGGAGTGATTAAAATGGCCATCCATTAACTGGATGATGGTCTCTCTTGATCTCGTTGAGGGAAAGCTGTTTCTAGGGTAACATGGACTCTTGCATGTATGCATATATTTGTATGCATATATTTATATGCATATAAGTCATGCATAAATGTAGTTAAACAGTCATGATGATGATGATGATTACCTGTGAAATATAATAAGTGATTACATGGTTTTAGATGTGAAAAATTTGAATATTTTTTATTATTAAATAATAATTGTTGTTCTTATGGGAACATAATTGTGATAATCTTTATTAATAACTGTAGAAATCCTTCTACGGTTGTTTTTGTTTTGTTGACATGGTAACTATCATCACCATCACTTTAATCTTGGCAATAACAACGACAACAACAATAACAATAATAATAATTATTATTATTATTGCTATTATATCAGTTAACAGAACGCATCGATAAGCTAATGAGAAACACACAGAGCTGTCAGAGATAGCCGGTGTTCTTGTCGTCGTCATCATCTTCGATATGTTGTCGTACAAACTCTAGATAAACTCGTTTAAAAGTGAATCCTGTTACCGAATTTTAATTGACCAGCGTCTGATTTTTCTCCACCGACGACGAACTCAACTGCGCGTGTCAAGCAGTCTTTAATATTACCGACTGGTATGACTACACTCCTGCATTTGGATTTTGTTAGTCATTACAACGGGGCAAGATGGCGATGATGACGATGACGACTCAGGTGGTAGTCGCGATTATGATGATGATGATGATGATGACGATGACGATGATGGTAATGGTGATGGTGATAATCAGCTTGGGTGAGCGAATTTCATTTGGAACTCTACAATTTGAAGCTATGAAATAATACTTGAGACTTTGGTCATAGTCACGTCATCAAGTCATCTTCTACCATCTAAATTCAGTGAATGCAATGACTGACCTGATCTACTCCACTTGACCCACAGTTTTACCTTACTTGGAGTGACGACGACGACGACAATTATGAAAGCAGTACATAATTATTAGATTGAACATGGTAGTTTGCTGAGCATGATTGGATGGCAGATTGTATCTCCAATAATTGCATCTGAAAAGAATTTCCGTGCACGACAATTACCTTGCTGTTATCGTCATCGTGAATGTCACTGCCATTTCCTTCAATATGTAACAACAACAGCAGCAACAACAACAACAACAATAATAATAATTTATAATAGTAACAATGTAATTTAATAATATTAGCTTCAAATGTCCTGTAAGTAAGTTTGCGTGATCTCATTTTTGAGATGAATTTCTGAAGGAATGTCCCTGTAGGACCACCAAGAGAGAAGAAGGCATTGATAAGAATTGTTGCATTCCCATCCGTGCTGCCCAAAACTAAATCAAGCACCTGTAAAGAGCTGAACAGTTTCTTTCAGCTATTAGGATTTCATTTTCAATAGCTTTGATTTGTTGGTGTTTATGATGATTACTTTGTAACATTTTCTACAAAATTATCACCTTCCAAATCTGCAGATCTATGTCTGCAT
The DNA here is from genome assembly GCA_011800805.1 of Hirudo medicinalis. Taxonomy (NCBI): domain Eukaryota; kingdom Metazoa; phylum Annelida; class Clitellata; order Hirudinida; family Hirudinidae; genus Hirudo; species Hirudo medicinalis. The sequence continues at coordinate 6,435 of MPNW01001245.1, forward strand.
AGCAGGTCATCGTCGTCGTCGTCTTTCATCATCATCATCGTCGTCGTCATCATCGTCGTCGTCATCATCATCATCGTCATCATCATCATCATCGTCGTCGTCATCGTCAACACCTTCATCAACATCATCAACCTCTGGATTTAGGTTACTCCTACAAATATATGCGTGATATTTATCTGTTAACTTGCAGCTACTTTCCTTGCTTACTCTAAGCAGTAAGTTTGGAACATTGCATCTAAAAAAATGGAATAGCTTCATCAGCTGCCTGCACTCATACAGGAATTACTAAGAAATCAAATTAGTCTTTTTTTGTGTTTCTTACTGGTATGGGTTTTGTCCAGACCAGATCATGTTTGTTTCAGTGCAGAAACAATTGAAAAATATGAATTTTTTATTTTTTTGTGTATTTTTCCCTCTTCTGTATTGAGATTTGATTGAGTACTGACTACGAATACATTGCCATCGGCGTCCAGATCACCCAAGCCTCCAGATTCAGTCATCAGTTTTACTCACGTTTACAAAACTACTGATGGTCGCCGAGTGCGATATAACTTCTCACGATTCGTGATCTTCATGAGCTGATACATTCAATTGAAGTGGAATTACGTTGAATTTCCGTGATGTAGAAGATTTGTCGGCAGATATTTTTTGTGCCTTTCAGTTTTGAGGATTGTCTGTCAGTCTCTCTGAATGAGGTCATTATTTTGGATTCGCTGTTATCGCTAGGACTCACGGATATATGGTGTTTGTTTATCCAGAGTTGCGTGGAGTTGGTGATTAAGGGAATTGAAAGCGTGATGCATTCGAGAGTCTACGTGACTCAGGATTTGTTGTGTAATTCGATACGCTTTACTGGGCAACTTATGAATATGCTAAGCAAGCCAGCTCCCACAGCGAGCGAGCGTGCTCGAGCAAAAGTATTTTGTATTTTTAATTTGCTTTTATTCGAAAGTACGCTTAATTATTTTCAACTATTCACGGCGTAATGATCGTAATCCATGAGATGCTGAGATCTTGGGTAAGCTCGTAAATCTTTTAACTTCACAGTGTTTCAGTCATCGTGCCGCTTTGATGTCTGATGATCTCCTAGATTTACCAGCCACAAGAATTGTGAAACGTTGTGCCAGCTTAAGTTATTGGCGGTCAATGCTAGGTTACAGTTTAAATTTAGTTTGTTATTGGGTCTCAAATGGTAATAGGTTGCTATTATCATAATTGATGACAAACCCAATCACGAACTGATGACAGCTCACCATCGTCAACAACAACAACAACAACAACAATGACAAGCGTAGGAAGCGTTACTATGAGGTCTGCTTAATTGTTTAACATTTGGTAGTAAAATATGGTAACCTTTTAGGGGACTTCAGACAATAGAGCCATAATTTTAAAAATGAGCTAAAAAAATAAATTAAAAATTGTAGAAATTAAAAGTGAACATTACGCACATCAGTTTGTAGCTTTTGTTTATAATTGGATAACAACCAATTTTCTCGACATAATTTGAGTGAACGATCACTCCCACGAACAATTGTTGCTTTCTGTTGCAAAGTTTAATAGACTCGCTGTTCAGGCAAATTCTGTTGCCATTCAGAACATTGTCACAGGCCGAATATTTTTATAAGTACTCGAGTAGAGATTTTTTTGAATAGAATAAATACTACTACTACTACTACTAATAATAATAACAACAAAATAATAATAGTAGTGGTAGTGGTAGTTGTAGTGGTGGTGGTAATAATAATATTAATAATAATAATAATAATAATAATAATAATCAAAATAGAGGATGCAGTAACTGTTTCGTAAAACTTGAAACATTTTAAAAAGAATCTTATTTTTTTAATGATATATTATTATATACATTATTGTTATTATTATTTAAGAGCGTGCAAGTTGACCAAACGTGTTGCGTACGGCGGTAATGACAACAATCATAATGTGTCGTGCAAAGGCCGCAAGCGCCCTTGGGAAGGAGCGCTATATAAATGGTTAGCAAAAAGTGCCTCTGACGCTATGCATATGGCGCCATGTTAATGAAGAGTACATATAAAGTGTTAGAATGTAATTATTGATGTGAGATTACTCAACATTGACGAGGAACTAATGCAGACCAAAGAGAGATGATGGTTGATTTACCAATTATTTTGGATCAACTGGTTAAGCTGCACCCAAGTGGTAAATTATTTATCCACAGAAACTGCATTTGCTAGGTTAATAATATAAATATAATATATATAAATATTAATTCATTTGTTATGGGCTCTTTATTCAGTAAATTTATTCTTCATCATGGAGGCAAGAGACCCCCTTCTGAAAATTTTCTGGGAGAGGCTCGTAAATGAATGGAGAATGTTGACGAAAAGCTCTGTGATGGAAAAATGAACAAAACTGTTTTTATTAAATTTAATGAAAGACAAGTTTTAATTAATTAGTTTATCAACTGCATAATGGACAGTGAAAGCTCGAGGAATAGGCTGGAAGAACGTCTGACAGTTTTATCAGATCTCTCTGCTGGCAATAAAATGTTGGAAGCAGAATCTGCTTCTCAGGAGAACAATGGCAGACATTCACTCTTCAGCATCACCACTCTGGCTCGCAATTGTTTATCAGCAGTGATCCGGAGTTTTTGCATTCCAGTCAGCTGGAAAAGTGGAGCGATTAGTCATAATCGGTCTGTTCCACCTGAGCTTCTGCTCCCATCCGGAGATTTTTTGAGATTCACCAGATTTTTGGTATTTACCGAATGAATGAATGAATAAGTGAATGAATGAATTAATTAATGAATAGTTTTATGGATTAAAGATGTAATTTTTGAAGTGAAAGTATGAGTCATTGAAAATATATATTTGTCTGTTCGATGTGTATCGTCGCTGCAACTCCTCCACCAAAAAAATTGAATTAGTTAATTATTTATAACAATTATTTTTCAACAAGTAATGCATTACTCTGGTTTTATAACATAACATCTTTTTGCGTTTATTCTCAAAATTGGTTTGCGATTATTTTAAAGGAAATATTCATCTCGAAATGTTCATCTACCGAACAGGTGCCACCATAACTTTCCAAGAACCTCTTAACGATGAATTGTCCACAGTTGTAAACACTTCCTTCTCCATCATTTTATAATCATTGCAATCGTCATCATCATCATCGTCATCGTCATCATCATCATCGACACAGTGATGTAATTGCGCCCCAGGCATCAAAACATTTCGGCAGTCCAAGCAACTGAATAACGAATGTGGTCCAGCAATTAGCATTGTTCTCCTGAGAAGCAGACGTCAGAACGAATCTGTCTGTCTGTCTGTTCATTTTCTCCTGCAAGAGCACAAGTTCATTCTCTCTTTCACCATTAAAGTTAACAGAACTTGCATCTGAGAGAAATTGAAAAATTTCTCGATCCATTTACAAAAGATCATCTGCAAGTGAGAATGTCATTTCTAAGTGATCTGCTTCTCTAAGAAACCCGTCCGATCCAATTTGTCACGGTTAATTTTTTCAACTGCCTGTTAACAATAATTCATAACAAGCATTTATTTAAATGCCTGGAGCTTGACTTTTCAAGCCCAGTACATGTTTGGTTGCTGAAGACTGAAGACTCTAAGGTGATTCATATCTCTGGGGTGGTTCTTTTATCCTAAAGATCCTAAAGGAGTAAAATTGCAGGGGTGTTATTAATTCATAACAAGTTGATTTTATTGTTTATGTAGTATTCCTAAGCTCTCTTTCTAAAAAGTACAAGTAGTACATAAGTATCTTAGCAGTATCTTAGAGGGAACATTAAGTAGTTATTTCTTGTTATTTTATTACAAATTTTGTTAACAATTACTATTAATTCTTCAAAAGAAATGCTACGAGATCTTTAAGTTTCTGCTCATGAATTATGCATTCATTGGTGTGCATTCGTTAGTGTGCAGTGACAAGTCCATGGACTTTATAATCCTAGGCTTTTGTTTGTTTCTAGATCTTGTAACTTTTAAGATGTTGTACACCGAGTAATCTGCTGCACACTGCATATTTTCTTCTGCCAGTAATTATTACAACTGAGGTGGTGCGTTCATGTTGACGTCATTTATCAATTTATTACATCCTCCTAACCTTCAGATTATTAGCCACTTGTTTTTTTTCTAGAATAATGTTAGTGTCACTCTATTTTGTACTGTTATTGTTATTATTCTAACATTGTATAGTTTTTACATTTTTTAACATGAAAATTACAATAATTTCTAATCATTACCTAACAATATATTTTTAAACCTGTTCAACCATCTCAAACAAATCACAAGACTTGGTCAAACTCCGATCAATCCAAACAACTTTGTTTTTCTTCCTCCTAGGAGGTGTCACTCACTACCATCTCTCCATGGACACCCTCAAGGGCAACCTCCTGGAAAATGACGACCTGGAAGCATATGTCCACGGCCTTCCGATTTTGGTGCCCGGTGTCAACAACACGGCGATCGAAGTCGATTCTGAAAAGTCCATCACGGTCAGCGGTCCAGGGCACAGGGCCGAGTGCTTCGGTGATCTGACCAAGTGCAACCAAGGTACTTTCATCGTAGATCTCAGTAATGTACACAATTATTTACGTTGCGTAATTAATTACGCAATTATTATATTATTCGAAAAATTGTGGTCAGTTGATTCGTTCGATTCGTTTATTATAAAAGTGTGAAGTTAATTGGACGTTGAATTTTCAAAGTAAAATCAAAAAGTTATAAAAGATTATAGATTAGAAGTCTGCAATCATATCAACTTAGGGACAATTCACAGTGCCAATGATTTGTCACTTTTCTTGATGCCTCATTTGAAAAATACCTAGCCTTCTTAATTGCATGCAGAGCTTATAAACAGCTGGCAAACATTTGAATCAACAAAATAATTGCCTGTTATGCAACATCTCTCATCAGTCTTCTAACATTAAATTAGCAGCAATCAACTTCAGAAGTTAGTGCCAGATGCAAGGCATGGTTAAATTGCAAACTGGTACGAACAAAATGTTAATAATTCTGTGGAGTAGAATTCAAACGATCGTAACCCATCCATCTGTCGTTCGGTTTTTGTTTTTCCATTATTTGTTGGATAAGAAATGATCGAGTGAATCAGTTAATTGATGAATAATGCCAATTATTATAACACTTTCTCACTCAGGCTACACTCTCTCCCTGTGGCTGAACATCTCCCACCCCATAAAAGCGGGAGACCATGTTTACGTGTCCAACGGGGGACAGAGCAGCGACAACCACGGCATCGCCATGATCTACAACAAGGGATACTTGAAGATGAAGTTCAAGAACAAGTTGGGAAAGGAGTGGGTGACTGGAGTTTATGGAGTGTTGCCAGGAAACTGGCACCACATAGCAGCCACTTGGGACCAGGGTGCCGGCCTCTACCTGTACATCGACGGAACCCAGGCGGATTCTTTCGTCGTGCCGAGGGAGGAAAGAGCAAAAGATAATGCCGATTACAAGAACTTCCTCATTGGCAGACCAAACGATGCTTCTGTTGTGTCGGGCAAGAATAAGATCTGGGTCGACGAGTTCCAGTTCTGGTCTGCTTTCAGGAATGAGACACAAATCAGAGAAAATGGTGGGGTCCATTGACAAAATCATCGCAAAGAAACATGTGTTTACTGAAAATTAATAAAAGAGAATAAAAATATTCTGATAATTTCAAATTATATTTCTTAAGCATTTCCAATGTCATAATTTTCTAAGCTTTGGTAACTATTAACTATTTGGTAACTACCTCACCAGGTCCCCTGTACTCCATCAAGCTGCCAATGGACAGAGAAGACATGAAGGACGTAAAGGGGGGAGAAGCTAGAATTGTGGGCTACCCCAGAGTGGTGCCTGGCATGATGAACAATGCCATCAGCCTGGACAAGTCCAATTTCATTGATGGTTGCTATCAGGGTGACTCTTGCATTGGCAATCTGAGTCTCTGCCTCTATGGCTTAACAGTGTCTTTCTGGTTGAACTTCAAGTCCATCGAGAACGGGGCTTACATTCTCTCTACTGGTGATGAGGGACTGAGGATCTACATAAAAAATGGACAGCTTATTGCTGAGGCTGAGCAAGGTGATTGTGATGATTGATGATTATTATGAATAATGATGATGATGTTGAGACTAGACTAAGGATGATGTCATAAATAGTTGCTTAGCTATTGCTTATGATATAGAAACTTAGTTAATATAGAAGATTATCATTTTTTTATGATATCAATAATACCACTTTAACATCTCAATGAGATATTAAAACAACTTTTCCGATCTCATGAATTACCCATCAAATCAGGTGGAAGGGTATGGCACACCACTTGGCCCAGCACACCATCCACAAACAGGTGGTATTTCATTGAATGCACCTGGGATTTGACAAGAGGACTGTCGTTCTTTGTGGATCAGAATCTGGTGAGTCAGTCCGAGGTCTTCCAAAGCAGAAGGACGACCACAGGTGGAGACGGTCACCTGTACATCGGCAGTCCGGGGCCAGATCATCCCGAAGGGAAGAAGGCCGACATCTTCATAGATGACCTTGAACTCTGGTATGGAGACAGAGAGAGGCTGATTCGACTTGGATTCATATTAAGAGGTTGATCTCAATCAAGGCACCACTTTAATATTGACATAAATATGACATAAATAATATTTATATTAAGAATTTAGTATTTTAGTTTGACGATGATGATGATTATTATTATATCTTGAAACATGGTTTTAATTTCAATGACTTTCCATACAAAACCTCACAATAATGACAAAACAACAACAACAGTATTAATAAATAATAATAACAATAATAAATAATAATAATAATAATAATAATAACAATAATACCCTCCAGGCAGACCATGGATGCACTACATCTCCTTTGACCAGTGGAGTGGAGACAATAAACCCCTGCATTCCAACTTGAACATAGAGGTCTCTGGCACAACCGGTCGTGCAACTGGAAAGTTGGGCGAATCCCTCAAGCTGGATGGAGGTTATGCTTCCCTGGGCAGGCAGGAAGACACCTGCTTCGGAAACCTCGATGTTTGCAGACACGGCGCCCTCCTCACGGCCTGGATCAAGCCAATCAGTCTGGAGAATGGGATGGACATCATCTCGACTGGAAGGTGTTGGAATGATTGATTGATGATTGTCGATTGATCGATTGTTGCAATCAGTAATGTAGATATTTTATTTTCACTAATTACTGTCATTTTTGTCTGATAATTTGTAGGCTGTGATAATGTTACGGTGATAATATGTCTTATAAAACTTTTCTTTTTGCTCATCAAAGCTTTGAAATTACGATTGGAGGTTTTTCCTTAATTTCATACTAGTTTCACTCAGCTTCAACATTTGTTATAACAGCAATGGGATCAAAGTCAGGCAGATAGAGAACGGCAAGACGAGGATCACTGCCAAGACTACGGCTCACGAATGGCACTTGGAGACCAACAAGATTCGACCGAACGAATGGCAGTTCATGGAAATCGAGTGGCACAAGAGCACCGGCCTCAAATTATTCATCGACCAACAGCTGGTGGCCTCCACCAACGCCACCACCCCTCGTGCCAGCCTCGACGATGCCAACCCGGACAGATACAACTTCTACATCGGCAGAGGGGACGGCACGCAGACGGGCTCCCACTACGGATTCTTCTTCATCGACGAGCTTCGTTACTGGTTTGCCAACAGGGACTACCTCAGGATTTCCAATTACATTCAGAGAGGTGGGCTTTAATTTAAGGCAGTGTTGTACTGTTGTTGATATTTACAGTAATACCTGTTACTCACTGCTCATTGTTTTTTTAAGCTAATCTTTCAAGCAAAATCATTTTCTGCATTTCTCCGTTGTTATTGCAGGAATGCCACAGCGTCTGCAGATCAGCATGGATCAGCTGGACAGAGGAACCATTGGACTGAGCAGACTGGACATGGTTGCTCATTCCAACCCCGTCCTTGTTCCTGGAAAACTCAACAAGGCCGTACAATTTGACGGGAATAAGCAATACCTGGATGTTGGAAATTTGGATAACTGTTTTGGAGATTTGGCCAAATGCTCTCATGGCTTTACTGGCTCATTCTTCTTTAACTTCAAGGAACACAAAGATGGTAAGTTGAACTGTTTATTCTTGTTGCTAGTTAGCATGATGTAATTATTCGGATCATTGATTTATTATCGATGATGTAATTTTATTTCTTAGCTGGTAATTCACTGATTATTATTATTGTTATTATTATTTGTTTTATTATTTGTTTTATTATTTGTATTGTATTTGTTTTATTATTTGTTTTATTATTTGTTTTATTATTTGTTTTATTATTTGTATTGTATTTGTTTTATTATTTGTATTGTATTTGTTTTATTATTTGTGTTGTATTTGTTTTATTATTTTGTATTGTATTTGTTTTTTTTTTTTTATTTATTTTATTATTATTATTATTATTAATTTGTGTTGTTATTTATTTTTTATTTTTT
>MPNW01001247.1:0-14864 GCA_011800805.1 Hirudo medicinalis
TTATAACTTCCTGTGGTCAACTTACGATATTATGTTTAATTAGAGCTGTTGAATAATCTTTCTGATAAAGGAGTTAAAGGGCGGATGTCAACAAAGTCAGAAATCAGAACATGAAAGTATGATGGTAAGTGACGCCTGGGGTCTCTAGACGCTCTCAATAAAAGATTCTGAATATAAATTTCAATAAATAATCTATTTTTTAAAATTAATTTAACGGACGTAATTTTGCAATAAAAGTTTTTATTTATGAACGACTATTTATCAAATTAATTAATTTTGATTAATAACTGGATAATTAAAAATTAATAAATTTAAATTTAACATTTAAAAATATAAAAATGAACTTTTGTTGCAAATTTGTTTGTTATGGACTGTTCCGCTGTAATTGTTGTCATAACCCAACAAAATATTTGGCTCTAATCATTGTTTGATATTCATAGTCTTTTAATAAGTTGTTGACGAATGTCATAACGACGATGCCAAATATGCTTACTTGAACTTATTGAAATTATTAATACTGAATTAACTTTATATTCATTGAAAAAATGTTACAACAATGTCAATCTACCTGATATGCTTAATGTGGTGTACAAAATGGTTATTAACAATTCTCTGCAAAAGTATTGGCAGTACCAATACCAATATTTTGTTTTAAAAGTATTGGTAATGCCAATATCAATACTCATTTCAAAAATATTGAAATTCTTTTTCATATACGTTTTGAAGTGATAGCAATTCCAGCAATACTGAATAAAAGCAAAAGAATTTTTTAAATTTTATTTTTAAAAATGTTTACCTTTTTGCTAGACCCAGAGATGTTCAACATATTGTATCGAGTATTTTGGTGAAAATATCCTGCCACATAGAGAATAATCTCTACACTTCAATTTTACCAATTGCGAGCAGTTCAGTGTTTGTGGCTGTATATAACATTTTTATGTGGGGATATCGATTAAGAGTCTGTAGCTCTGAAGTTATGTCAGCCAAATACCTATCGACCTCTTCCATGCCAACATCAACATCTAATCTTTGCCTCTAATTAAAAAATTCAGAGAAGAAATTTGTGGTAAAATCTTCTGTCTCCGGCTGAGCGTTTGATTTGAAATTTTGCCACCCAGTTTTTTTGTTTTCTTCCTTCATCATGGCATCTACATGTGACTTCAATGTCGTCACAAGACTTGCTTTCTGGACTTCTTCTCTGAGCCAGTACAATGTAAATTGAGGATGGACTATAGCTGCCAGTTCAGCATAAGTGTTGTTATTCACGTCATCAGATCTTCGTCTTATTCCAGCTTTGAATCCATTAATCACTAATGGGGCATGGTTAAAATTTTGTTCATTTTGTTCTCCCGGTTTTGTTTGTTCTACAAAACTGAAAGCTTTGCAAAGGTCTTCATTGAAAACTTTTTTCTAAAAGCCAGTTTCCAGTTTTGCTGTATTTGTTTGTTGTCGAAAGCCATTCCCTTGTTTTTATCAGAACATTCGACAAAATATGCCAAACTGCATTTTTGAAACTTAGAGAGTCATAAACAATTTAAAAAAGGGAATAAAAATAAGTAATACTTATTTAAAGTTACTTAAAATAAATTAATTGTAATTGAAAAATATTCTTTAGTACAATCAATAAGAAAAGAAATTGCACTCAATTAAGAAGGTGAAAGCATCATGTTTTCCAATGGTACTAATTCTTCATCGCAAGGATTTCTGCTTATAAAATGCACGACATCATTCGGCTGTTCTTATTGGGGATACTAACGATTTGTCGAGTGTTGAGTTTTATTAGTTTGCTAAAATACCAATGGTATGCAACTCAAAAGACATGCATGCAACAACTTTTCGTTTGTTCAAGATGGAATAATTCAAAAGTCAAGTATTGAGAAAAAATGAATGAATTTAGAAATTTCAGGAGCATGGCATGTTATTTGCGTCTGCAATAATAATTTAAAAAAAATGTTAAATAATTAAATATGTTAAAATTTTAAGATATTTACCGAGCCTAAACAAAAATACATTCTATTTTAAAACAAAAGATAAACAAGAGTTTCTTCTATTTATTCATTAAATCGATTGCTGCACATTAATAATTAATTAGTTGTCAACTTCTGACTCATAAATCTGTTAGCATATGCATCACGCCTTAGGACATCGGATCATAATAATAATATTTTAATTTTGTTCAAAGCTATCAATGACGAATAGTTGGCTAGTAGCTGGTAATTGTCCAAATCTGCGATCAACTTAGACAAGTGGGCAATTATTCTTTAGAGGTAATGTTGAAATTAACATAACTTCTTAGATGACGAATCACAGTTAATTTATATTATAAAATGGCACGTCAACAAGTCAACTGCATTTATTTAATAAAGTAATGGATGTAATTAGTTAAAATCAAAAAACCTACATAGTTTATCAATAGATTACGTTAAGGAATAATTTGTCCATTTTGCATCCTGATGTGCCTTTTTCATCCGATTCGCATGTAAGGTAATTCTATAGTAAACGACCTTAAGAAAATTTGTTCCAAACTGAAATTTATTTCCCAAAGTGTAATACCAATAATTTGCATGAAGAAAACTTGTTTATTACTTATTCGCCGGAAGGCAAATTATATGAACATAATTATGAATAATTAAATTGAATAATTAGACGATGTTTTAACTATGAGTATTATCAATGCTACCTCTGACGAGGTTGGTACACGATGAGGGAAGTAACGTTTCCTTCAACTGCGTATTCAGTTATTATTTTTTTTTCCTGCCATCTTAATTATTTTTCTGCAGAAGAATAAAATTATTATTGATAATCATAATTATTGCTATTGTTATTATTATTATCACTCAAAATTGTTTACCCATCCCTATTTGTTACAGTATAGAAGTTTTCATTGTTTCCCATCGCAAAATTAGTAACGAAGCCTTTCAGGGAAGGTATATCAGCCATTAACCCCACAAATTTTTTTCCTGGCAAATTAATTAAATTTTGTTAATATCATTAATTAATGGGGCTCCATTTTAAATCTCATATAGATGCAGATTAACGGAAATAAATTCAAATTTATAAATTTACATGAAGTACTTGAGAAAACTAATTTCAAGATTTTTTATCATTATTTTTGATAAATATATGCTCGTACATATTGTGTTTTTATTTGACAAATTGCGTACCATCAGGTGTCATTGAGCATTTTTCAAAGCACTGGGAAGCATCCTTAGATTTTACTGTTCCATTGAACATATTCATTTCATTTAGAGTGCTGCTGGTCTTGGAACATTTCAAAAAGAAAATTCGGCTGCGTTTACAAAACAGGAGAATGTAGCTAATATTAATTAATTAATTAATAGCAATTATTGTTGAAATTTGTATTACCATCACCTGGAAGACTGATTAGTTTCTCAATAAATCATATAGTGAACTTGCTGGTTTATTAAACCCCCGTTTTATTTCAAGATTATGTTAAACATTACTGAGAGTTATTACTTAGAGTTAGAATTTCGTTTCGTTGAATTTTCATTTGAAAACAAACATTAGGAAACACACTAAAATAATCAAATCACTAACTCTCTCAGGGGGTCTTTGGTGAAGCAGTGAATCTTATGAATGCTTGAATTTGCCCGCATAATAATTTTTTTTTAAAAGACTCTTTGTCGTAGAGTCATAAACGTGAATTTTGTTGTCCTTCGGGATATAAAAATATATTCAAGATCTTGAAATATTCAACATATTACTATTTTCATCAATAAATAATTAAAGAGAACGACCTCTTCAAATTAATATTTCAATAAATATATTGTCGATTTGCTTAAAGTTATTCTATGATTGCATTGGTTTGTGAATTACATTCAAATGAAGCATTGACTTCAAATAGAAGTGCAACACAGTTAACGTTTGCCACAAATGATTTATTATTTATAAAATCTGAACTCGAATTTGAAGTATTTGTTTCTATTAGTTCATTATTTTAGATAATAATCTATTAATAAGTTATATTATAAAAGTTTTACTTTTTAATTTATAAATACCTTTTGATTAAAACTTACTTAAATTGTTAAAAAAATGATTTAAAATGAACAAATCATATTATTACCACTGCCGTGATTATTTTCCATCCACTTGACAGTTGAAAATGCATAAGTTCCGACCAGAGTGGAATTATGGAAACTGTAGTACAACAAGTCGAGGCCTTTTTCATTTTTAATGGTAAAAAGGTGGTCCAAAGGTCAGTAATTTGTAGTGTTCATAAGTCTTTTACGATTAGTTAAATTGACATCAGCTGTGTAGATATAAATGTCATTTCCCTTTTCGACCGCGTAAATCAGTTGTTCCGAACCTATGAAATAACCAATCTTGTTTCTTTAAAATAATCGCGATTAAACTTTTGTTTAATGATAAAACGTTCCTTTATGTGTTACCACTTCTTATTTAATATTTGTTCTCGCAATTCAAATTTCAGCAAACATCTGACAACTTTCAAGTCCCACCTGATTCTGCACATGTTATAACGACAATCAAGAGGAGCGCCTTCAACCCGAACATTTTACCACGATGAGTTTCCTACAAACTGATGAGCATTTATACTTAGGTTGGATCGATATTTAAGATCTTAAAAACTTAATAGTTTTTAATGTATACAAGTTGAGGTAGTTTTAAAAGAAACCAGTTTGTCAAACACAAACATCATTCCATTGGAAAAGTCTGCTTAGCAACATTGATATTTTGTATTGTGCTTTTTCCTTACATTAAAATTACATTCAAACTGCATGGAATAATTAACAAATACTTTGAGGGCGTCAACATTGGGGTTTTAGTTGTCGTTTTCTTTTTGGGGAGNAAATTACATGGGGTCTGTAAACAAGCTGGTTCTTTAGTAAGTTTATTTATCAACTACTTAGTTATACCTGATCTTATTAACTATAGTTACGATTATTTAAGCAATTGCCCGGCGAACTGGATTGAGCTAAACTGAACTGATTGTGAACTGACCGAGACCTCGCAGTACCGACGACTGTGCAGTGTTATCTTAGAACTTCTTTGCCAAATCATGCAATCACTTCATCTGGGCAATTCGGCATATCCGTCCATTCCTCTCCGTCTATCTCTTTGATCCATTCCTTGCAACACGTACGAAACAAACTTGCTAAACTTGTTCTTCTTAATCCCATCCTTAATAGCACTGACTGCCTGAAGCTATTGAACTGGTTACCGATCCATAATCGCATCATCTTCAAAATCGCCCTCATGACATATTGGACACATCCAATCCACCCTATCTCCACCATCTCACTCTCCGACGCCACGCACCTGGTCTTCGTTCATCTTCCATCATTCAACTAGGCCAACCAGTTCACTAATCATCTCTCGTCAACAGAGGCTTCTCGTATGCCTCTCCTGCTATCTCGAACGCATTACCCCTCTCGCAAGAGCTCAACCATCCCTGGAGCTCATCCAACGTCATCTGAATACCAACAGAAGCCAACGAAGACATAAGGCGCCTCTGAAGCTATACAAACGGTGCATTACAAAATATTATTATTATTATTATTATTATTCCTTTGCTCAACTGGGGGCAACATGATTTTTGTTTTATTTGATAAATTTACTGATGGCCTTTGGGAGTTATTTTTGTTCGTCATTATTAATTCTACTAACTTTGTTTGTTGAACTTATTTACTCGTTTAATTTCAAGCTAAAGAATGCTCAATAGACACTTTTTGGGGAATTCTTAGAAAGTTATCATTTTAGGAATAAAAATAATTGTCAGCTTCGGAATGTCTAAATATAATATTAACAATTATTATTTTTGTTTGCATTTAAGCGATCTTAAGGTGAGACTTTATTCCAAAATCAAGCATTGGCGTGTAATACTATTTCATGTAATTAGGAAAATTTTTATTTCTTAAAAGCATGTAGGCGAATTATGTAATGATCATTTTTAAATAATGGAATATAAATTTTTAAGGATAAATGTTGAAAATTCTTGGTATGTTGATGTCTTTTCTCCTCAATTTCAGTTTGACATGGAGTTCAATCAGTGTCTGAATAACACGTCGAGATGTCTTTATTTATTTAAAATTATGCATTACAAGAAATTATAAGAGATATAATTTATAAATAACCTTGGTAATTGTCGCAAATTATTAATTAATGGTAATTATTATCAAATTTGTTTAAGCTTGAAGAGATAGAAAAATGGTAAAGACTTTGTCAGAAAACAGGTTAATAATAATAATAATAATAATAATAACAGTAATAATAATCGTAATAATAATAATAATTATTATTATTTTTTACTTTTCTTAAAGAAAACATGAAAAAAAAAATAATCGAAACATGATTTGTGAACAAGTTACAAAGCAAGAACTGTATTAAAAAATATATATTTTAGCTAATACGTTAAACCAAGTACATAAAAACATTCAACAGTTTACAAATTAATACCAGAAGCCATTCAGGAGACAATCTCGAAGCTGATGAGAACATTTACGCAAACCCGTGCATTAGATACAATTCACATATTTATTTAATGAGTGGAAATAGAAAGTGATGTTGCTAGTCAACGCCAGTACGTCTGAGTGAGTGAGGAATCGAGTCATGCAGTTACGAAGGCCCATTTAGCATTGAATTGAAATTCATTTTAAAATTAAATTGTGGAATATGGAATATTTATGTGGAATATAAACATAAATGTTTCAGCTGCGATAATATATGATAAAAATATGACAAATTCATCCTAGTCAACGAAAGGGTAGCAATGCAACCACTTACATTAATATACGAGAAGAGCTACAACTTTTCCTTGGATGTTGCTGTATGTTTTTTTAGACACATTGTCTTTTTCGACATTCTCCAACTTGACTATTTGTCTGCATGTTATTAATGCTATTGGTAATTACTATATCATTATTGTATTTTATAGTTGGGTTTTCCAGTATCTTTATACTATTAACAATGTTATTGTTATTATTATTATAGTTTCTAAATGTTAATTGTTAACAATATTATCGTTGCTATTATTATTGCAGCTGTTACTGAGTCAGTCGTAACTTCATAATTATTTTAATTCAAAATTATTTAAAATAAATGTTTAATTTATTTTTAATTATTTTTAATTTTTAATTTATTATTTTTAATTTTTAATTAATTTTTAATTATTTTTAATTTATTAAAATTTTTTAATTTTAATTTTTAATAACTTAATTGGTAACGTGAAATCTTTACCCATCTTTTTTTGTTGTGTAGAATAGCTCATTGTTTCCTGCCGCAAAATTATCAACCTCATCCTCCCCGAAGTTATAATAAGTTATGAATGAATTTGGGTCTTCACTTGAAAACGTGTAAAGTTCTTTACCTTTAAGTCCAAAAGTTCTTTTTTCTGAAAATACAAATAGTTTTGTTAATTTCATTACTTAACGAGGTTTTATTTTTAATGTGTGGCGGATGCAGATTCAAAATTGGTACTTATTCATTAACAGACAAATATCTAAATTCAAAACAATTATTCATTTGAATTACAAACTAAAATATTAATTTTATTATTTATAATATTATTTATTTTATAATATTAAAATTAAATTAATATTTTAATTTTTATTTAATCATTATTTTCGATAAATAATTTTGTGAAGAAAAACAATGGTTTTATTTGCCAAAATGCAGACCATCTGGAGTGATTGCACATTTGTCGAAACACTTTTGCGGAGGTTGAGTGTAAGTTTTCAATATTTTGTTCCCTTTCATGTCAAAAACCTTTCCAGTGTTTTTGGTCGCAGAACACTCCACAAAAAAGATTTGCCTGTGTTTGCGAAGCATTACAGAATGTAGAAAACCTTATGAAATATTGTACTTAAGTTTAATTGAATTTCAGACATTACATCAATTTATTAATAAATATTGCTGGTAATTATTAGGACATAGCATGAACTATTCTCTCAGTGATTTGAACACAAATACTAGGAAATACTTTGCTAAGATTAAAATTACCAACTCTTTGCAAGGATCCCTGACAAAGCAATGCATTTTAGAGTTTGAATCTACCATTCCGTCCATTTCCTTTTCAGCAGCTCTGGTCTTTGTAGGATCAAATTCATAAAGGCGGATTTTTCTATCGTCGGGAAAATTAAAATATAATTTACCATCGCTGTTGGGTCCAAGAAACACGCCTTTCCATGCAGCTGCAATCGAAATGGAAATTGAAAATTGTTTTTCCACTACACATTAAATAAGGATAACACTTTTCTGAAATAAATAGTGATGCAAAATAAATGCATTGCCTAAAACAATTCGATTATTGCGTTATTTGTAGTTGCTCTACAATTGCATTCAAATGACTCAGTAGGATTGAAACTCAATCAATGTTGCCCATGAACCCAATTATTTTACAAAAATTTCTGTAATAAAATAATAACAAATAATAATAATAATAAAGTAATATAATAAATTGTAATATAATTAATCCCTATAATAAATTGTAAATAATAAAGTGTGAACGCTCATTCAAAATATTGATAATTATTAGCTCATGATTTTTAGTTAATAATCAATTGTTAAGTTATTTAATACAATATCCCGATTCTCATGTACCTTGGCATCGGTAGCTGACTTAAGGTTAAGTTTTAAGTTGCATTAGAAGTTCAGATCCTAGCCACTCGCAAGAGTTTCTATCACTACTAGTTTTACTTTGTATTATATAATTTATTTTTATTTAACATTTATTTAAATTATTGAACAATTATTAAAAGTAAACAAATCAGGTCTTTACCATTGCCAAAACTCTTTTCTAACCACATGCCACTTGCAATTACATAAAACCCGACTTTAGTGGAGTGACGGAGACTGTAGTACAAGACATCATTCTTGCTTCCATTTTGAACGATAAAGAAGTTGTCCAAAGGTTTTCCGTCATTATGAATCGTCAAAAGTTTGCGATGTTTGCTTAAATTGAGATCGGTTTTGTAGAAGTCAATTGTCGATCCGTCGTCTACCGCATAAATCAGATGTTGTTCTTGTGATGGACCTACGGAATCATGCACATTGTTTCTATAAAATCACCTCGAATGTACTCGTTTGTCTTTCTTAACAACAAAAAGGTCTCTACATGCATTACGACATTTCAATTAATTTCGGTCATTTGTTTTAGCAGTTCAAATTTCTAACAAATTTCAAACCAAACCCAACCTGATTCTGCACATGTGATAACAACAATCATGAGTAACAATTTCAACCAATTCATATTTACAATTCATAATTTTCCTACGAACTGAAGAGCTTTTATAATTGGGTTGGATCGATAGCTATCGGATCTTAAAATCTTTTCAGCTTTCGTAGGGCAAACAAGTTAATTTGGTTTACAAGCAACAAGTTAGCAGAGGACAAACAAGCTTCGATGTTTAGCATCGTAATAGGATTTTTAGTGGATGATGCGATCGACCCATGTTTTCTTAATTCTCCACCTTGGAGCACAGGCAGGGATCCTCAGAGGACCCCCCCCGTCTTCAAACGTTTTGACCATAGGTTTCTCCAGCCTTTTTCGGGGGTCGGGCCGCATCCGGTGATCGGCCGGCATTGTCCGGTTTTCATGCAGTGGCTGCCCCTTGAACCAATCTCGATGGGGAAGAGGTCCGTTCTATAAACTTGTTTGTTGCGCTTTATATTTGTTTGTCATTATTGATTTCACCAACTTTATTTGTTGAACTCACACACTAACTAGTTCAGTTGCTCATTCAAACCAATGAATGTTTAATAGGCATGATTTTCGTGATAAAATTGCATAGTAAGAAATTTTATTTACAAAATTATTGGAAAATAAATGCGATTGTTGTGCAGACATTAACTGAGTTTCAATGCTACTTGGGTGATTTGAATGCAAGTCAATACAACTTAATGTAATATTCCAAATGTTTTAAGCAAATTGAACAATTATTTATGACAATATTTATTTAAATAATATATAAATACTTTATATTTTGAAATGTTTACGTAAATTAAAATACCACTCTTCATGTTTTCTACCTAGATACAAAAAACACTCCAATGCAGCTGTAAAGGGGCTAATTTTTCTAGAAATTCATTTAACGTAATCAAGGTTCAAAGAAGATGTAAACACAGACAACTCGTCACAACAAGATTTCCTTTCAATGCTTGCCACTCTCCTAGCCTTTTCACCATCTCCATTTCCTTGATACTTATTTTCCAGGTGCTTCTCCCGCAAAACATAAACTCAAATCAAGACGCTGGTGGCAACAGTTTTTTGTTTGGTAGAGTAAAGAAAAAATATTGAAAAGCGAATTTGAATGTGACATAGAAAAAGTATGATTTTCGAAAAAGAGCCTCTTGTCGAAGTTATGTTTTACAGGAGAGAGGCATAAATAAATTATTATATTAACATTCTACAAAGGTAAGTTAGTCTTATTGTGATTGATTTATGTTATGCTTTTCACTCTGTTAATTCTGTAATTTTTTAAATTAATTAAAACTATCTCAAACATCACTATAACTTCAGACTTTTGAAGCCACTTTCTAACCTGATTAATTTATGAGGTTGTTTTCACAGCCTCAAAAATCCTGCTGAAATGGCAGCTGATCGAAGGAAGATCTTCATTGAGAACAAGCTGAACTTTCTGAAAGGACAGTCCAGCAAGATGAAGCACTTCGCTGCCAAAAGTTTTGCCTCGCTGGCCTCGACAGAGGTCTCGGTGAAGGATCGAAACGAGGTCGTGGAGCAGTCCAAGATCCTTTGCGAAGATTATATCTACAACAGGCTGGCCAATATGCTTCATTTGCAACAAGAAAGGTTTGCTTTTTATCACAAGGATGGATTTGTTTTTTTTTCTTTGATATGATTTGAAAATTAATTCAGAGATTTTCAGACATAAAAAAATCACTTTAAAATTATTCATTAGTATTAACTTTTATCATTTCAGGTATTTGCAACAAACAATCGGCAGACAACAACATTCACCAACATCTGTGAATTCCGCCAACAGCTCGACAGATTATCCAAACTACAACAACAACAGCAAAGGATACAGCTTCATGAGATCAATTAGTCGCTTTTTTTCGCAATCAGTGAGATTTGTTGTTGTTGTTGTTGTTGTTGTTGTTGTCATTAACTTTCTTTCAACGTCATATCTTGTCTTAGTGTAAACTTGCTTGAGTTGAAAAAAGAATTACTAAAATAACTACCAAAATAATAATATAAATTGTAATATAAATAAGAACAATATAATATCGTTGATTTAGTGTGTCATTTGTAATTTTTTTTAAATTATAAAAAATTTAAAATAATAGTAATAGTTGCATATTTATTCTTTGTTTGAACTATTTATCGGAAGCAAATATTATGTTATGCAAATTGCTGAAGCTTCACAAATTTGGCTTGGCGCCGGCAGGGTTTTTATATATGATAACTAAATTGTGAATAATTGCCATGTTGTTTTATAGTTAATTTTGTTGCAGTTGTTGTTGTTGTTGTTGCTGTTTTGGAAAGAATGTTGTAAATACCTTCTAAAAATATTTACACATATTCATTGTGTTACCCAGTTACGTTCATCTGTTTGTGAATAATTTTCCGGGAATAAATAAACAAATATTTTGGAAAGAAAGATCTAAAGTAGAATGCTTTTATGACACAAGATGATTATTATTATTAATTAAATAATAATTACTATTTAAGCAAGATTATATTTATCGATTAATATAAATGTAATCAAAACATTATTATTAACTAGTAATCACAACTCATAATCTTAATAAGCGCACTAAAATAAGTCAAATAAAGCTTTTTAAACTCTCCTTAACGTTACCTTGCCGAATTTTGGTTACCCACCAGGATCTAACACAAGAGGTTTTCATCCAGTCCTCCCCTGATAAAGTTGGTCTCATCAGGTTTGAAAAGTGGAGGAACAGACTGCCAGAGTCCACCTCAGAATTCCTTGACCTTGGCCAAAAGTTAGAGAACGCTTATCCTTTCCTCTACGACAATTTGGCAGCCCAATTGAAAATGCCTCTAAGATCCGAGGCTGCTATCACCAGGGCCATGACTTGTATAGGTCGGTTGCTATGGTGATGCTGGATAAGGATGAGTCAGTAGTGAGGGGGGTGACAATTATAAATAACATGTTTAATGATGCATAATAACAATAAATATTAATATATTTTATAATAATAATACTCCGACCAAACCGTCACTTTATCGAATCACCTTCTCTTAGAGTTCATCATTTTCCATGTCAGACCTCCCTGGTCAGTCGAGAAGCACGTTTATTAATCACTGAAAAAAGTTAACTGGATCGGCTTTTCCAATGACCCTGAAACAGCATCAGCATCACACTGACTGCTGAAACGGACATTGAGACATACTCATCATCAATTGATCAAGAGGTAACACGACTGGTGAATGCTCATGCACCCTTTAGATCTCTTAAGATAAGAGTAAGTGGCTCAGCCCAGAATTGGCTATCCGACAATGCCAGGACTGCCAGAAAGTCTTACCTGGTGGTACCGACTAGAAACAGAGTACCAACGCACCAAATCGGCAACCACCAAGCAAGAATTAAAACACGCCAGGCGGCTGTTTAACAAAATAAGGCTTCAATCACGTGCTGATCACCTGAAGAATGAGTTGCCCAACAATTCAGCTAATCCAAGACTCCTCTGGCGTAACCTCAACAATACATTTCATTCAAACGCATCCCACAACTACTCCCCAAATGAATGTCGGCAGATATCTTCCCAGTTTAGAACGTTCTTCAAGGAAAAAATTGATAAAATTCGCTCTCCTATTTCACTCACCCTCTTCCAGGCTGTTCCGCTCCCCCTCTGGACCTCGCCTCCATAACGCCCCAGCGATGAGCACATTCAGACCTATGACATCTGACGAAGTGAGGAAACTGATCTCCTCACTATCTAACAAATCCTCCCCACTCGACATAGTACCAAAGTCAGTCATTAAGCGTTTCTCCTTCATCTACTCTCCTCTAATAGCCAAACTCGCCAATCTTTCGTTCAGCGACTACATATTCCTTACCACCCATAAGACAGCAGAGGTGCTGCCACTCTTAAAAAAGCCGGACCTTGACCCATTGAATCCTTCCGACGCGACCATACCATTGACTGGGCATATAAAACTCCTTGGTGTCACTCTCGACAGCACCTTCTCCCTAGAAAAGCATATCTCAACAGTAGTTTGGTCATACAACTACCAACTATGGTCCTAAAGCACATCAGGCACCTGCTGACTGCGGCTCTCTGTCATTGTCTCATTTTGTCAAGACTTGACTACTGTAACTCTCTGCTTCATCAGCTACTCTCTGCTTCCTTCCAGAAACTGCATAGGATTCAACGCAAAGCTGCTCGTCTAATGATTAAATTAAAACTCTATTGGCTTCAAGTTCATGAAAGAATAAAATTAAAAATAGCCACGCTACCTAGCCAATACTCTCCCCGCGAGGAGTCTGAGATCGGTGTCCTCGAACTTCCTCAACATTCCCATTACGAGGATTCACGTTTATAGAGGTTTACAAATGAACATATTATTATTATTAATGTTATTATGAATATAAAATATTAAAAAACTAAATGAAATTTTTAAAATGTATGTTGTACAATTTTGTATTTTTAAAAATGATCAAGAAATTTGAAAACACAATTTCACGACAGGCGACACCATGTTCGAAAGCAGTTTCGTCACCTGGTATAGGGTAGTGGCCATGTTGGCGGTTGCAGGGGCAGTTGCCTTGGAGGTTGTGGACAACAGAAGGGGGGACCTAATCGGTGTTGTTGTTCAAGTTTTCTCTCAAATCATCGACAGACACGTCGCTCATTGGGTGTGCAGGCAAGGAGGATGGGTGAGCAATGATGGCGATTAAGGTGATGATGATGATGATGATGATGATGATGATGTTGGTTCTTATGGTAACAATGAAGATGACAATGGGATTCGATGATGATGATGATAAATGCCTATGATGACGGCCGATAACGATGTAATATTGGCTTTCACGAATATGGAATGGTTTAAATAAATGATACTTAAATGTTTCTTGCAAAGTATATTTTTTGACTTGATTTTATTAATGTCATAGAGATATAAATGATATTTACAGATTTTATGTTTAGGTAATAGCTTTTAAATAATGATGAGAGACAATAAAAATGATCAGCTAATAATATGCATTTTGTCTCAAGAAGTTAAAATTGGTTTAAATCAGGTTTATTATTTTTTGCATTTATCACGGTTGAAACAAAATCAAGAAGTGAAATTTTTTTCAATCACGTTTATTATTTTTTGCATTTATCACAATTAAAAGAAAATCAAGAAATCACTAAAATCAATAAACGCCTTCTCAAGCAGCATTAAATAATCAAACAAGTGGTCACTTCAAAATATTTTGAATACTGAATGACCCGGCAGTTTTCGGTTGAACAACGGATTCCCTTAAACTCTGTTGTAAATTTGGTAGGTTAGGAATCATCATGCCTGCATTCTGGTAGAATCCCCAGCTTTGACGAAACAAAGGATTGTTCGGAAAAGGATAACCCAGCCCTTGATTCTGAATTCCAAAGTGGGAAATATTACTGGATGTGGTCTGCCCTAATGAGCCCAAGGTGAAAGGATTGTAGAGTCCAGTTGGCGGTATTGGCTGAATCTGGTTGAATGGATAGACCAATGGGTTGCCTGATGATGCCGGTGTAAACACGGACGGCTGGTTAATTTGATTAGCACCTATTGCTCGAGCGTCATGATTCATGAAATTGTTCCCTGTGTTTTGTGTAAAGGAAACAAAATTGGGGGGATTGTAAAAACCCGACAATGGTAAAGGCTGATTCTGAATGTTGATCACGGAAGGATGTGTTGCTGTTGTCGATGG
>MPNW01001248.1:14159-24549 GCA_011800805.1 Hirudo medicinalis
CCATCCAAAACATTCAACAACTTGTGACATCCATCCAAAACATTCAACAACTTGTGACATCCATCCAAAACATTCTCCTCACTCCATCTCTCACTCCTTCACTCTCCTCACTCCTTCATTCTCCTCAATCCATCTCTCACTCCTTGACTCTCCTCATTCGGCCACCCACCCACCCGCCATGCGTTAACCAACCACTCAATCTTTTTATAATCACCGCGGTCATCGTCATCGCGGAATTTTTATAGCGCATAATTTTTTGCATCCGAGACGGGTTGTCATCTGCTCTTTTATTTTTAGGGAGATTTTCTCAGGAAGAAAAACATTTTTTTGCCTCTCAAAGTAACGCTTTGAGCATGACAGAGATGTCTTTGACATGATGACGATGATGATGATGGTGATGATGATGATGATCGACGATGTATCGAAAAAGCAATGAAAAAAAAAACATACAAAGATTTCTTGGCAGTCAGAATGACGAACGCTGATTCGCCCTCCGACTCTGCTCTCCTCCAATCAGAGATGGGGCAGAGGATCGACCCCGGGGACTCGCGGGTGATGCCCGCGTGGATCCAGGGACGTATGACGTCATCCGTGTGACGTCACCGGAGTGCTGGTCATTAATCTTTCCATTCAGTTTTTACGGTTCTGAGCCGTCGTCGGTTTTCATTGGCGCACGTTCTTGGATCATCATCATCATCACTTCTATCAACATCATCATCACCACCATCATCAATTCTATCAACATCATCATCATCATCACCATCATCACTCCTAGCCTCATGGTCACCATCGCAATCACAACCGATGTCATCATCAGCACCATCATCTGGAGTAATGTGATCGGGTCTTCATTACCGACTGTGAAGATTTCTATCGCATGCATTTATAATATTTCGGTTACGATGATGACGACGACGACGCCGAAGATGATGATGATGACGATGATGATGACGACGACGACGACGATGATGATGACGATGGTGATGATGGAGATGAAGATGTTGGCGATGGCGGTGATGACAATGCTACATGTGCAGTCTTGACAAAAGAAAGGAAAGTCTAATTTATATCTTTGTTTGTCCCACAAATCATCTTTCGGAGGAAAACGTTCCTCCTCCTTTCGTACTTTCTGTCGTTCTGACAAATCTGACATTATGTTGGACGAATTAATTGCTAATTAAATTCGATTTTCCGTAGAATTCCAATAAAAGGTGTCGAAAATAAATCTCTTTCATTCATAAAAAGATTTATTTGCTTTCATTCGTGCTTTGTTCTGCTTCCTTTTTGGGTTGAAGAATAACTGTTAACAGTAGGAGAGCTGCTGCTGCTGCTGCTGACGATGATGATGATGATGATGACGATGATGATGATGATGATGATGACTGAAATAATAAAGAATTGATTACGCAATTAATGCTTATTAACTTGCCATGAAGAAATATGCACTTCCTTCACTTTTCAATCAAACATTCCATCAATCAATCATTCAATCAATCGGAACGAACTTGTATGGCTTATGCAAGCCTGGAGTTGATTGCACTGAATACATTCTTGAGTCCCGTTCAAAACATGACTTGCGTCATCGCTTGGGCGTCTCTCGCCAGTAAAGTCATGTCGGACCGTTTCAATGGATATTATCATCTTTTGTCACTCACTCACTCACTCACTCACTCACTCACTCACTCACTCACTCACTCACTCACTCATTCACTCGTTCTTTCATTCATTCACTCACTCACTCACTTACACAGAAACTCACACGTTGTTTTGGAGTCATAAATCAAGGTGCCTTCAAAAATTCAAACTTGCAAGACTCGGGACCCCTTTGTCTACACCATCGTGGGTAAAGTCGTCGCCATCATCATCATCACCATCATCATAATCATCATCGTCGCCATCATCATCATCACCATCGTCGTCGTCGTCGTCATCATCATCATCACCATCATCACCATCATCACCATCACCATCATCATCATCACCAGCAGTCGACGTCATCGTCATGACGCTTCCTGTGTGCATGAGGATGTGATAGAAGAGATGCATGTGTGAGTTTGTGCGTAGACACGAGATATATGTGGAGGGATTTTGATCATTTAAAATCGCATGAGCAGTGCTGCTGCTGCTGACGACGACGACGACGATGATGATGATGATGGTGGTGGTGGTGATAATGATGACGACGACGACGATGATGGTGCTTCCGTGCCTTGTAGAGTTTGTTTATAATTCTGACCGAGTCATTACGCCTAATGAGAGGCGCACATCTTAACTGCGAAGTTCTTCCTCGTATGTCTGCCTCTCCCTCTCTCTCTCCATCCGCCTCTCTCTCTCTCCATCTGCCTGAATCTTCTGCTTCTTGTCTCCCTTCATGCCTCCTTCCTTTCCGTCAGAATTCCTGGATGTCTTTCTAAGGGTCTTGCTTCTAGCATATCTATGCTCCATAGATCTAGGAAATGCCTTAGTTGTAAGAATAGAGCTTACGATAACATGCTTGGACGTGATGTTGTGGGATAAATGTGGAGTTGATGAGAATTAAGACGATGATGACAACGCTAGTATAAGTTGATCAACTCCGTGATGACAGTTACCATCATCAATACCATCATCATTACCGCCATCATGGACATCGACGTCGTCGTCGTCATCATCGTCGTCGTCGTCGTCATGTTGAGGAACCATAGCGAAGAGATTTTGCTGTCCAAGAGCTTAATTTTATTGCAATTGTTGGTTTTGTTATGCTGTTGTCGTCGTCTATTGCGGTCATGATGGCAGTTGTGTGTGTATTTCTGCGCTGTAAGTTATTCTCACGCTTCCAGTTGTGCGACCTTGAAATCAAGTTCCCACCACAACAACTACCACAACTACAACAACTACAACAACTACAACTACAACAACAACAATCAAATCTCAACAACCTGAACACTTTATAAGAAATTAAACCAACACCATAACTTTTGCCATCATGGCCATCATAACACTACGGTCCTCTTGCTCCTCCTCCTCCTCCTCCTCCTCCTCAACATCATCATCATCATCTTCATCATCGTCGTCATCACAGAGATGGTTATCAAGCCTTATTGGCTGGCTATCTAAATATTAATAATAATAACTAGCCAGAATCTGTGATAAGCCTCCTAATATTTCCCACGAGATACGTCTCCCGTTACACCTTTATAAAAACTCTGACACCTGTATTAGCCCCACCTGATAAGATATTATTTAATTATAATAGGCAGATCCTTATTATTGCTATCATCCCATTGGTTGCGAGATTATTGATACGAAATACATAATCATAATCACAAACATACATGTTTTAAACTTGAAGAGCATACAAATGTGTATCCAGATCCAACAAATGTTTTATCGATGAATGTAAGAGCTTAGCAAATATTAATTAAGATATTGTAAATATTACGTTACAAATATTACATTGTAAATACGACATTATAAATATTTCGTTACAAATATTGCATTGTAAATAAGATATTATAAATGTTACATTGTAAATAAGATATTACAAATATTACATTGTGAATAAGATATTACAAATATTACATTGTGAATAAAATATTACAAATATTACATTGTAAATAAGATATTATAAATATTACATTGTAAATAGGATAGCATAAATATTACATTGTAAATAAGATATTACAAATATTACATTATAAATAAGATATTATAAATGTTACATTGTAAATAAGATATTACAAATATTACATTGTAAATAAGATATTATAAATATTACATTGTAAATAAGATGTTATAAATATTACATTGTAAATAAGATATTATAAATATTACATTGTAAATCAGATATTATAAATATTACATTGTAAATCAGATATTATAAATATTACATTGTAAATCAGATATTATAAATATTACATATATATTAGGTCCTTATCTCGCATGCCTCCGCAAAACGTGTTCGTTTCGGGTCAAACAACTGACACGACCTGTGAACTTTTGAACTTTGAACTGTTGATGTCTTGGGATATAATTAACTCAAGCATTTATATGTCGATCCAATCTGTCATTCGATGCATTTATTGAATTAATACAATAACTGTTGCAAATTTTTGTTTAAACAAATAGCTTAATTGATATTATTATTGTAATGATATTACTGTTGTTGTTATTATTATTATTATTATTATTATTATTGTTATTATTATTGTTATTATTATTATTGTTATTATTATTATTATNAATGATATTACTGTTGTTATTATTATTATTATTATTATTATTATTATTATTATTATTATTATTGTTATTATTATTATTATTATTATTATTATTTAATTTAAAAAAATATCTAACACAAGTCATTTCCTCTCCAGCAATACGAGGGAGATTTACAAATGTCCAACTACCACTCCTCTTCCACGCCTGGAAACATGAGTTCCGGGGGTGGAGGCCCACCAGGCTCCATGGAAAGGGCTCCAATGGGGTCCATTTACGACCCCCGAAATCCCGCCCACCACTCCCCAAATAGTTCGTCTTACCCCACCCATCCGAACTCCATCGGTGGAAATCCATACGGGGGCAGCTACGCTGGCTCCATGGGTGGCACCCCCACTGGTCCAGGGGTCCTAACTCCCACGGGGGTCCCCAGTGAGAGCCAGATGAAGAGGGACAAAGATGCCGTGTATGGGTAAGAGAGAGTTGAAATACATTAGCATGATTTATGATAATTAGATGATAACCTTAGTAATAATAATTATAATAATGTAATTAATGATATCGTATTTTTCTTATAGTAATTTCTTTGGTTGGTGCTCATGCACAACGGGATAACAAAATATGGAGTACCATGCTCAATCAATCGTTCAATCATTTCAATCAATCAATTCAACCCTTTCAATCAATCAATTCTTTCAATCAATCAATTCCAGGCACCCCCTTTTTCCACTGCTTGCCCTCATATTTGAAAAGTGCGAATTGGCCACCTGCACTCCACGAGAACCACGCATCGCAGGAGGTGATGTTTGCTCCTCGGAGTCCTTCAACGAAGATATCAGGGTCTTTTCCAATCAGGTAATAATAATAATAATGATGATAATAATGATAATAATAATAATAATAATAATAATAATAATAATAATAATGATAATAATAATGATGGTGATGATGATGTTGATGCTGATGATAATAATAATATTATTATTATTATTATAATGATTATAATAACTACAATAACAATAACAATTGTGATATTATAACAAATAAGATAATATTGATGGAAATGAAAAACATTCCGACATATTTCCACATCGTCATGGTTAGAGTTTGATCATCCAAATCTGCATCGCGAGTCTTTCCACTATCAACGCAGATTCACTCAACCGCACAGTTTACCAGGCCATCCTCCAGTCATCCGTGACCCGGTGTGGTTTCGTTTGATCGGTCGTAAGACATCACGTGACCGGAAATGGGTTTCCCGTCCGGGAACCTGGCGGATCCTTTGTCGCTTGGGGTATTTTTAGATCACCCCCGGGAATGGGATTTTCCCCTGGAAATCACTGGAGCGTAGAGATCGAGGATCGATTGCTTTTGTTCTTTTCCTGGATTCGAACCACCGACCTTTAGAGTAAAAAGAATGGAAAGCAAAATTGATTTGATGAAAAATCATCCTCGTTTAACGACGTCTAAATGCGAATTAGCAGAGGAATTACAGCTCACAGTAAAGTTATGACATCGCCCATTACATCGTCTTCGCAATGCCATTGTAGGACTCCCACGAGATCAGCAGAAGATGAGATGAGTTGAGATTTACACGGCTAATCTTCTCTTCATAACAGCACCTCCATTCTCTTTTCCATTCATCCTTTCAAATCGCTCCCAAGAGCCCCCAGCCCCCCCCCCAACCCATCCACTCGTTGGACCTTCTCATTCACTCACTCATTCTCCCCACTTTGAGGTGTAAGACCCCTGCTCACCTGTGTCTCGCTTGAATAAACAGTCGAGTGTTGCAAAGTTTTATTACCTTTTATTTATTTATTGTTATTAATATCGTCATTATTACTGCTTCATGCGCTCGTAGTGGCTGATTGCGTGCGGTGATACCAAGCTCCTTGAACTAATTGCACTCCGAGCAGATGATCTTTTAAACTTCTTGCGACATGCAAACGAGGGCGTAGGACTTTCCACCCTAAATTCACCTCGCCCTGCTCTGGTGGTCGGTAGTACGCCCGGGGCGTACGAGCCCCTCCTTCAACCGAAAGCTGGATCGGATCGACCAATCACAGTTGGCCGAAAGAGGTCAATGAGCTACCCGTAAGCTGATTGGTTCTAAGCCGTACTTAACCGTAATTATTGTTGCGATCAACATCATCTTCGTCGTCTTCCTCCCCATAATTATAATAACTTCTTAACCATTTTTATCGCCTTTTCAATTATAAATTTATTATTATCATCGTAATATCTTATTACCGCATTATGTGTTATATTAAAAGTATTGATTTAATTCAAATGAAGCACGCATTGATCACTGCACATGAAACAACACTACATCCATCCACCCGCCCATCCATCCACCCGTCCATCCATCCACCCGCCCATACATCCCCTGTTCAATTGATTCATCCAGTTATTAATACCATCCACCTATCCATTCCGAATCCCATCTTTGTGTTTCCTTGTGTCCTTCTCTGTCAGTCTGAATGTCTGGCTGAGTGACTGAGGATTTGCCTGCAACGAAGATCGTATCTCGAAAACACAGTCACCATTGTTACTGTCAGGCATGGCTACAACAATCAAAATAGCAACAAAATAAGAACGATAATAATAATAATGACGACGATGATGATTATGACAATCACGATGACGACGACGACGACGACGACGATGACGATGATGACGACGTTGATGACAATAACACAGGCTTGAGATTTGAAGAATCCAACAAGCAGGATTCTCTTCGGAAGTGAAGCTGCTGCGGTCGAAGTAGTCGCGGCGTTTGAAGCTGCTTTTGTTTTGCGAGTGGAAAAGTTCTCCACTGATGTGCAACTGTTACGTATTATGACTTGCTGGAAAGCATTGAGGCAATTAGTGGATGTTTTGCGGATGAGTGAGTGTGCTTGGGTGGGTGAGTTGGCGAGTGAATGAGTGAATGATCAAATGAATGAATGAATGAATGAAGACCTCGACAACGATGACGATGACGACGACGATAATGATGATGATGATGATGACGACGATGATGATGATGATGATGATGACGACGATGATGATGATGATGATGATTGTCTCGCAGTAACCGTCAAGAGGCACTTGTGATAAGTTGGCCAATCAGTCCTTAAACAATCGACCCGTCTTTATCAGCTAACCATCCACTATAACTTATGTCGCCAGGATAGACAGATCGACGCAAGTGAATGAATGAAAATGCCTTCTTGATTTATGAACATCGGTCGTAAACACAAAGGACTCTTGACGCCGTCGATGTCCAGAGCCGGTTTTGAACTCTCGACCTAAGAGACGCACCTGCGAAGTTAAATTGAAATCAGAAATAGAGATAGAAACAAAAGCTTTGTCTCCAAAGAGACAGAGGATTTGCCAAAGATAGACTCGAATGTTATTTCAAGAATCGCTTTAGTTCTTTTTGTTTTTTATCCATCCATCCATCCATCCTTCTCGCTACGATTTGGTACTCCTTACAAGCCATCAACTTTCTGTGAGATCTCATTTCTGGAAAAATCAGGAGAGCTGTTGCCTGGAACAATGTGAAGTGTTTAAACATGCACATTAAATACGCATGCTGACAAGTTACAGAGATTTACACAGACATCCACAGATACAAGTACGCAGATATTCGAAGATACGAGCAAGTAATTCTTAGAGGCTTAAGTATCGGTTATACTTGGCCTTTACAGAAAGACCTCCAAATAAGCTTATTTAGACAAACATCCAAGCATAGGCAGAGATACTCAGAGGGACAAAGAAAGAGTCGTAGAAAGAAGCACAAGTGAGAGTTGACTGTACAAACAGCAACATCCTGAGTCCAAACACGTGATCAGTGGAGGTCTGTTGAATCTCTCAAGCCCACCACTCACACACTCCATCCATCCTCGGACGGTCGAAGACAAACATAGCAGAATGTCAAGGTCGTTTCGAGATGGAATGGATGGATGGATGGATCTGTAGAGGAATGTGGATGGATGAAATATGGATTGTCGGATGAAGATGATGGACTGAAGAGAAAATGAAGGAATGAATTAATGAGTGAATGAGTGAGTGAGTGAGTGAGTGAGTGAGTGAGTGAATGAATGATGATTAATAAATAACGGACTGGCACTAACAGTTTAACGAATTTATATTGGCAAGCTATAAGTGTCAGATACGAGCATGAACATTTATGTTATTCCAGTTATCCGCGGATCACTATCATCACCACCGGCAGCAAATTGATTTATAAGCTCCAATGTTTCTTGGGGTAGTGCACGTGTTTCTAAGGATGGGAATGACCTTTAGGGTGATGAAGACGAAGATGATGATGATGAAGATGATAAAGATGACGACGACGACGACGATGATGATGACGACGACGATGGTGATGATGATGATGATGATGATTGGTGGATTGCTGGGTGGATTGATGATGGAATGGAATGATTGATTGATTGATTGAAAGCAGAACTTCAACAAGTCAGTAGTTTAAAAGCATTGACTGAAGGGGCTCTGAAAATAATAACCAGATCACAGATTTGATTAAACAAGCCTGTAATTAAAAAATAAAAAAGTAATTATATTTTTAACAAATATTTAAATCAAATTATTACTTATTATTGAATAACAAATGAATGAATAATAAGAAAGGACGCCATCTTGTCTTATTCATCTTGCTTTCATCCTCTTTCCATTCTTCCGTTCTTTTGAATGCGGGTTCGTCCGATGGCTTCATGAATATTGCATGCTAATTAATTATGACGTCAGGAATTGATTCATTATTAACATAATTTATGCAGAGGCTTAACGAAACTTTGTAGGGTTGATTCATTGATTGAGTTATTAACATAATTTATGCAAATTCTTAATGAAACTTGTTGTTACCAATAAATCTTATTCATACAACATACCTGTATTTCGTATTTCTCTGCATACAGAAGCCCACCAGTGTTATGTTATTATTTTAAATATAATTTTATTTAAATAATTTTTATTGAAATTAAATTAATTTAAGGCTGAATGTTATTAAATCGACCAGCATTTGAGAAAGAAAAGTTGAAATGTTTTAAATTTGTTTGTAAATCAATCCGCACTCCAGACTCCGTGTCTTCGCTGGTCGTGGAACTGGCATGGTTCCGGTTGATCCTTTATTTTCAAATCTATGATCTTTTCACAAAATAATAAAATAAAAGAACAAATATGAAAGGGTTAATTTTTATATTTTTCTCTGATGTTCCTGCTCACCTTTCGTATCCCCACCCATATGACCCTAACCACTCATACTACCCTAACCACTCATACCACCCTAACCACTCATACCACCCTAAGCACTCATACCACCCTAACCACTCATACCACCCTAACCATTCATACCACCGCAACCACTCAGACCACCCCAACTACTCATACCACCCTAACTACTCATACCACCAAACTCTTTCTACCCAACCCATCCAATTACCTGATCACTCAACTAACGAGCACATAAACATCACATTCATCACTATCATCATCACCACAGTCACGATTATCATCATCATCATCATCATCACTGGCAACCAGGTGTTGCAGACGTGTGCGATCCTTTTATGCTTGGAAACGTCAAGTCGTATTCCAGGCAGGTGATAAAAGTCGTCACCATCATTATAAGGCCCATATAAGGCCCACATAAGGCCCATAACAATGCTATTATTCCAATGGAAGGGTGAAGCTTCTGTTTTATGTTCAATCAAGATCTATTGCTGCCAGCCTCAAGGTGTCATGTTTATAATAACGTCATAGGAGTGGACGAACAATTGATAGTTTAATATATTATTAATTATTATTATTATTATTATTATTATTATTGTTATTATCATTATCATTATTAGTATTATTATTACTACTCCTACTACTATTATTAATAACAGTGCACGACATGCATATAGGCTTGTGATCACAGCGCCAAAAAGGGCAGAAGACTTGTTGGACCAATGTGAGGAGGCAGTAATTAATGTCATCAATCCGACACATATTTCATTCTTGCCTTCTTCAAAACAATGACTTGAATGGTGTCAGGTTGTAAGCCTTTGTAGGTCAGGTCAAAAGCCAAACGTGACGTCACTGATAGCGTCCAAACAGATGCCTCCAGTATGTAATGGAAGACCTGGATTTATCCAGTAGCTCAGTGACATGGAATAATTATGGAATAATTATGGAATAATTATGG
>MPNW01001249.1:15378-25596 GCA_011800805.1 Hirudo medicinalis
CATAGCGTCAGATGCGCTATTTTGTTAACCATTTATGTAGCGCTCCTTTCCTAATATATTGATGACATTAATAAGGACACAATAAGTAAACAGATAAAGAAAATAACAATACAATTTGCATTCATAAAAATGATTTAGAAAATAATTTACCTGGATGAGCACGAAGACATTCTTCATCATTTGCGAATCTGTCATCGGAATGTGGAATGTCGGCAAAACAGTGCGATCTTTTCCCTCCAGCTTCAGACGGAACCATAAGATTGAAATCATCTTCACGGCTGAAAAGCACCTGCCTACTCTGTCGGTTGTCATGGTGATAATCTCCGTAGAATGCTGGAAAGACTGGAAATGTCACTCCGTTGTAAGGAGACCTTGAGGTCAAGAAATGTTCCATCCTGTGTTGTCCAAACTCCTCCCTCAGAGAGTAACTCGATAAGTTGTTCTGTACCGTAGAAATCATATTTTCTGGTTAACAATGTCATCGACTGATTGTCTTATAACAGTCGCGAGTGAAAGTTTTTTTTTGAAATGTTACCAGTTAATGTAACTGTCCATGAGACATTTAACTGTCCCCATCCACGCTTCGTTGATTTGAACTCCAACAGTGGGCGGGGCAGAAAGGTCATTGGACAAACATTGAATGAGGTCAGACTGTCATTGGTCGTTTTGCGTCGCACACAAATGGACAAGATGCGAACAGGCATTTGCCAATGAAAAGGTGTGAAATGTTTCACCTGGGCAGGTGCGTGATTGAATGTCAAATTTAAATTATTTTGTAAATTGTTGCCAAGAATACCTAACTAATACCTAACTAATTACTGGTTAATTGATCAAAATGAAAGTTTTAATCGATTGAGAAGATGTCACCAAACATTGCCAGCTTACTACTTTCTTCATTTTTCTGGAATGTTAAGACTTTTTGAAAGTAATTAGATTTTCTTGCGGAGAATAATAAATTATTTTCGTAAATAATATTTAAAAATGAGCTGATATTAATACGTTAATTATGTCTGTGGTGTTCAAGTAGTAGTACTCATGTCAGAGAACACAGGATAACATTCAAACAGATCGCCAATAGCGATATGTAACTGAGTGCAAGATTTCGTTGGTTCGTCATTCAGGAGTAAAATACAGTTTTTTAGTTTCACATTCACCTTTTTAATTTAAATAAATCCTGGAATCATTGACACAAATTACTTTCGCTTATTAAGACTAACACATTTCACTTTCCTAATTCCTGTATTTCCTCGACAAAAACAAAAATCCAACCAAAATTTTAAAGTCCCTCAACATGGCTCGAGATCACCACTGGACCGAAACCCATTCGTTCGTCAGTCACAAATTGTAAAACAATATCATGTAGACTCTCCGCAAAGTTGTGCTTTTCCACATATTTGCTCCACATTTTCAGCAAGATCGAAATTGAACTACTGTGTATAAGAAGGATTTCAGATATAAAATAAATCCAACTTCTACCCAACTCATAACAACCTCTACCTAACCTCTCCATAACTACTTAACCGCTACCCAGCATCTCCCCAACTGCTACTCAGCCTCTCCCCATGTTCTACCCAATTTATCCAACATTTCCCCAACTTCCAGCCAACCTCTCCCCAGCCTCTATCCAACTCCTACCCATCCTCTACCAAACTGCTACCCAATTTCTACTCAACCTCTCCCCCAACTGCTACTCAACAGCTACCCAACTAATCAGCAACTCCGACTCAACCTCCACCGAACCTCCTCCCAACTTCTACCCAACTTGCATCCAATTTTTCCACAACTGCTATCCAACCTCCACTCAAATTTCCACTCAAACTCAACTCAGCCTTCCACCCCACCCATGATTCACTTTCAAAACCTTAATTTAAACAAATCTTCCTAAGCACGGGATGTCAACCATTACAAAAGATTTACAAATTGAAATAATTTGCATTCAAATGGATTCTCCTCGCAAGTCTGTGTGGCACAAATTCTAAACAGGGAACGTCATTTTGACTGAAGCAGTGGAACAGTTAGACTTGCAACAAACCTCCTCGATATACGATTACATTCTTGTTCTAATACAAATTTGTAGTGCTTACATTCAGATGTAAGGTTGTTTCTAGATGCTCGCAGTTCATCAATTTCATATTGGATTTTATTTATTTGAAGTTAAGTCCATAAATATCCAAAATGGTAAGGGAATATTAACACTACAAGTTTTCTTGACACAAAAACGTTTTTTCAATAGATTGTTGATGTTTAATGATTTAACATAATTTTAAAACGACAAATTATCATC
Source organism: Hirudo medicinalis (assembly GCA_011800805.1). NCBI lineage: Eukaryota > Metazoa > Annelida > Clitellata > Hirudinida > Hirudinidae > Hirudo > Hirudo medicinalis. Next base: position 17,663 of record MPNW01001249.1, read on the forward strand.
TTCTGGATCCGAGTCGATGAAAATTTTTGGCAATAAAATATTTGATACAATTCAAGCTAAAAGTGTAGAATATCTTCCTGAATTTAAATGTATCTTTAATATTAAATTCATTTTTCATCAGGAGAGCGATAATAAGAATATTCTGCTTGATTTGTTTGTAAACAAAGCTTCCCAACGACACTTGATCGACGATGGATATTTCGTGTCAACTAGTTATAGGACCTCCAAATTCAGGAAAGGCAAGTTGATTTCCAACAAAAATTTATCGCGATTAAACATTTGTCAAATTAATGACTTATTTGTTCATTCTTCTGAAGATCAGAAAATCGTCACGAAATTTCATTCGACTACTTTCCTCATTTCAGTCGAAGTACTGCGCAGCCATGTCGAAGTTGTATGAGACGTTCAAGCAGGAAGTTGCTTTCATCAACTTGGATCCAGGAGCTGGTAACTTGGAATACGTTCCCAATGCAGGTTTTCTGTTGTTGCATGTTTAATTTACAGTTGCTTGGCATTTCTTGCATTAAACAAAACAAAATCAAAACGTCTTGTTTTATTAACAGACATAAGAGAATTTGCATGCATTGAAGACTTTGCAGATGGAATTGGACTCTCAGCAGCCACAGAAGCTTGTCTTGAGTTTGTGTTCTCATCTTTCATTTATTGCAATTTTTTAAAACAATTTAGATTATAATTTTTGGCGTTCAGGTTGGTTGAATGGGTTGCGTCCCTGCACGAGGTCATAATGGCAAAGGTCGCAATGCATTGCAGCCTGCACTGCCAGGGAAGGCCCTCGGGTAGGGGCGCCATATAAATGGCAGAACGATTAGAAAGTGCCTTAACATCCAATTCGGATACCAAAGGCACTCGAAAGATTGGCTAAATAAAAATTAAATTATTATTAAAGGAATTTTAAAATGTCTGCAGGCTCCTTCTCCACAATATCGAGTGGTTGACAGCCACTTTCGATTCTTTTCAAGATGGCACAGTTTTTATTGACTGTCCAGGTATGTGGTTTTGTCAAGAATGCCAATAATTCACGTACACAATGATCTAAATTCGAACGACATTATGTTAAAAGTCAACAACATAAATTATTGATTACACGGATACATTAACATAGAAGGACCGGTATAAATCTTAAAACATCTTTTCCTCTGCAGGCGTAACGTCCGCCTGTCACTCCTTCTCGATAATTTCGAGCATCGTGCACATGTTGGTTTCGAGGAACATCAAAATCTGTTACACGTACATCATCGATTCACACGTCCTCAGCAACGAGACGGACGTGTTTGCAGCTTGCGTAGAATCGTCTCAAGTTTCCGAAGCTCTTTCGGTCAGCAATTCGTGTTAATTAATTATTTGTAATAATTTGTATCTTCAAATTTTATTTTGTTAAGTCAAGGAGGGATGTTGGCTGAAATATTTTAAAATCACGAGGGATTGTCATTTGTTATTTGCCAGTTTTCAAGTAATTATTCCAACTTTGTATGGATTCAAACAGATTCCAGGCATAAATGTGTGCAGCAACTTGGAAGAACTGGAGGAGGAGCATGCAAACTTTCTCCTGGAATGTTTCCAGTGGGAAGTTCTCAAAGAAAGAATCAAGAAATCAGCAAAACACGTCCCAAAGAACATGTTCGACGTCTGCTTTAAACTCGTGAATTCGGTGAGTTATTTATGGAATTATTAAACGTTTATTTTCATTTAAATCACTTTCTTCTAAAAGACATTTTACTTCCAACATTCCACTGGAAGATTGAAAGGCATGTTGTTCTAGTGGTTGATCGAGTAGTCGATCAGTTATTATTTCAAGTCATCATTTAATTATTTATTATTATTAATTTATTCATTCATTTGTTTGGACTTGTCGACTATTTGTAGACAATAATTTTAAATTGATCAAAATTTAACCTTTACTTTTACTTTCGTATTTCACGATATTCCCCAGAAATTCAGCTCGGAAACGATCGACGACTTCGGCAACCAGGAAGACATCTTCATCCCGTTGAACGTCGAAAGTTTGAGAGCGTCGCAGCAATCGACAACTTGTTCAAACTCATCGTCGACGATAAAAATGACTTGCACGACTATTTTGTCACCGAGGATCAACGCTGATGCGTCTCGTGGATTTTGTAAAAAGTGTTTTTAAATGTAATTAGTTCAATCAACTCGAATGTTGTCAGATTTAAATGTTGTTTGATCGTCGTCAATGTGCTGTTGTTGTAGGTTGTAGGACCATCAGACCAAGCAGGAGCGTTGGAAATTATTTTTTGAGGCAGGGCCTCCAAGGCTGGATACATTCACGTCAATACATTTTGAGACATTTAAAGATGCAATTTATTACACAAAAGAAAAGAAAAATGACTGTCATAACATAACCATGACCATAATTATATATATATTATAATAATAATATTGACGAACGAATTGTACACTGAATATGAGCAGCTGCAAACGAATAACATGTCGGACAAGAAAAAGCTTTTCCATTGAAAATTTCGTTCGATTGCTGATACTGCCATCTTTTGTAACTCACGGTAATTTGAACTACAACTGCTTCGACACTGTCCAAGTTACTCGATAAAATAATCACAAAAAACATTAATTTTTAATAAAACATAAACCAATTACAATTCAATCCGTGCAAAAGGTGCTTGATTTTCTGATTTTTTTGTCCTTCCGAGTTTCAGCTGCTCTCGTCCAGAAGTAGGTTCTGGTAATCCTGTAATGAATTAATTCTGTAATGAATTAATTCTGGAATGAATTAATCCTGTAATGAATTAATCCTGTAATGAATTAATCCTGGAATGAATTAATCCTGTAATGAATTAATTCTGGAATGAATTAATCCTGTAATGAATTAATTCTGGAATGAATTAATCCTGTAATGAATTAATTCTGGAGTGAATTAATAAATAACGAATTAATTAATAATGAATTAGTTATGAGAATTTACGAATTAAATGACGATTATTTAACATCAAGTAAAACATTTTACAGGGATTTGAAAGTAATTCATAAGTTTATTCATTATGATATGATTTGTAAACGTTTTTCCAGAATTAAATTTTCATTTTGAAGCATTTAAATATTATTAAGTTAATAAATTTAATTATTTATTATTAAGTTAATAAATTTAATTTATTTATAGGCTGTCCAAAATGCATGCCAATTTAAATTTTAACCTCAAGAAGTTATTCAAATTTAGTTAAATTATCAACTAACAAATGATTATTAATTATCAAATAATTATTTTAATTAAATACGTGAAATTCGAAGCAGCAAATTTATTGACGACGAAATATCCCCACCTTGTTCTTGAGAGACTCCAACATCCTCTGCAAAATGTGGACGATGTTTGGAAATGTTGGTCTGAAATTTGGATCGTTCGACCAACAAGTAACCATGAGTTCGTATCTGAAAAAGAATATTGATATTATCTATTAATACTATTATTATTATTAATATGATCTATTAAAATTATTATTAATTATAACACTATTATTAATATGATCTGTTAATATTCAACGCCTAAATTTATGTATATATATTTAATCACTTGATATTCACGTTTAAATACTTAAATGAATTTGCAACGACAATCAACAACCAAATTTGTTTACTTTGAATTAAACGTGTTTTGAAGTTGAAAACTACGGAAATAGATTTCAAATTACATTTCTTGAGTTGCATAAGGAGGCCTTTCCATCCTGTGACCGTTCCTGAGGAGATCAAACAACTTCTCGATTGGAACTGATGGGTAAGGGTTCCCGCCAAATGTGAAGATCTCCCATAGCAGGACTCCGTAGGACCAACTGACGTGACATTTAATTATTTCCAGTATTATTATTATTATTATTAATCTATTATTGTTATTGTTAATTTTTTTCGCGTTTTTGTTCTGCTCTGGTATCTGCAAAATCGTAAAAATAATTGATAATCTGTTGTTAGACTCGTGCGATGGATTTCTTGATGGTGATGGTGAGAATTTGGAGTAAAACCTTTGAAGGTCAAACTACTGGAAGGTCGAATGAATAATTTTCTTAAACTAAAAGTTTCTTTTCAGCAACAAATTCTTCAAATTAAGCAGGACAAACGGGACTTTCTTTTTAACAGCTTTTTTCGATTTTTTTGGAGCGAACGAAATTAGCAAGAAAGACTTAAGTTGAACTGCAGCTTTGAGGGTGATAATTGACAACTTAAAACTGAAAAACTACGATGACTCATTCATTAATTATGAAATGAATATTCATTTCATAATTCCATCATTAATTTGTAGTAACTTAATTCGTTATTTAGTAATTAATACAATATAATATATTTAGTAATTATTAAAATCATTAATCAAACTAATAAAATGGTTTTGACGGAGTGGTCTCATGTTGACTCAATATCACTTAACGATGAAGAAGCACGCATGGGGTGACATGGGGTGACATTGGGTGACTTTAACTTCGCTGGGGAAGTTAAAAGTTGAAAGTTGACCGTTCCAAGGATCAACGACCACGTTTCGAAGGATCTTTTTGTTTACAACTTTTTGGAGTTTTTGATTCTTTCGGCGAAAAGCATTTAATTGATAAATACTAACAATTTAAGAATAAATCCAAAAGCATGTAGACATTATTTTAACAATAATTAGAGGAAACAAAGGTAAAAAAAATTGATCAAAATAAAAACTAATTTTTTAAAACTGATTTTAAACATCCAAACACTCACACGTCACTCTTGGTTGAATACTTCATGTCAAAAAGTGTTTCTGGAGCCATCCATTTTATCGGCAGACGACCCTGTGACGAAGAGAATAAATTAATAAATATTACTCATATACTTCCATAAATAATTATATTTGTATTATTAAATTGTTGCTTAAGCGAGTTAATTATAATATTTATTATTGTAATATGTTATTACATTAATTATAAAAATATAAAAATTTATGTTATTATTAATGTTAATAGCGTGTGACGATGACGACACCCTCCTTCAATTGCGCTTAAACAATGCATCTTGAGACGCTAGCAGCAAAAGTAAAAACAAAAGCACTTATGTTTATAAAAATAAAAGTAATAATAATAATAATAATAATAATAATAATAATACTAACAATAATAATAATAATAATAATAATAATAATAAAAATAATAACAACAACAATAAGCATCATTGCAACGTTAAAGTTTGCACCAAAAGAGGTTGCAAATGACTTTCAAAAAGTTCTTCAAAGTGGACCCTCAAAACCCTGGATGACGTTCGTCACTTTTCCTTCCTTCCTTCCTTCCTTCCTTCCTTCCTTCACGACGTTCTGCATCCAGATTTAGTTGGGATCCTTAATTGATTTGTTTATTGCAAGAGTTCGTCGTTGAAAGTTCAACTTGCGAAAGTATCCAAGGTCAAGTGGTGACGTAATACTCAATTACATAAAATATATTATTACGTTACTTACTCGACATTTAGTTGTTAATGTTTTTAACGAAAACCAACTTGACAATTAACGAATTATTGAATTAATGTAAAATAATTTCTCACGCTAAACTAAAATTCCAGATCTCTTTTTGTCGTCTTAGCCACAAAAACCAAGGATGGAAGAGTCGAAGTTTTAAAGTTCAAAAATAGGTTCGTTTATAAATTGAGCACATTGAAAATAATGTGCCCACATGCACCACTCATCTCAACCTCTGCAACCAATTAAGTCAAACACTTGTTACGAAGATGCTACTTTTCAGCTTTGCTTGAAATATTTTTTTACCTTTTTTTTTGAACCCGATTTACCTGTTGAGGAGTTGAAAACAGGATGAAACGCTGCAATTGTTATTTTTTGAACACTTAAATATATTTCCCGCCGACTCAAATAATATTATAATAATATTATTATATATTATATGTTAGAATTTGGCGGACAAACGTTCTAGTTCGGATCAAGTTTTGTTTTTCCAACGTTTGCAGAAGTAAATGAATCAAATGGCCAAACACAAACTTTGAAAACAAAGCCGAACAAAATTGTCAAAGAAATCAATTTGCTGACCCACAGCATTTGAAATGTTTGCAAAACGAAAGTGCTTCTGTTATTTATTGCCTGAGTTTAAACACCCGACCTGCATGAGTGGCGTAAATTATTAACTGGGTGGCTCCACTCATAATGCGAAATTGACTTGGTCGAAGATTTAAAAGTCCAAGAGTCACCAAAGATGTTCACGAAAATAAAAAGTTGAATAAAAATGTTTTCATAAAAATATGATTTTAATTATAATTAGATTGAACTTTAAATTGCATTTCTTTGCCTATTGTAAAATGTTGTTGTTACTGAAATGTTGATGTTAATATTATATAATAATATTCAAGTTAAATTTTAAGCCAACTAAAAAGAGAACAAAACTTGAGAAACAAACACTGGTTGTCTTGCGGTAGTAATCGTTGTTGGGGGTGTTCCTGGTCAACCCGAAGTCACAAATTTTGAGCAGATTCCTCTCAACGAGGAGAACATTCCGAGCTGCCAGATCCCTGTGAATGCACTGTAAACCAAATTACATATTGCAGTGTAACTATATTTTCGTCACTAATTTTACTCCTATTAAGTAAACAAATAAATAACATTTTATTTCCACTTATTTAAAAAAACAAAAAAATGTCGATTCGAAAATTTGTCTGAAATTCTTGAAAAAAGATTTTAAATGTTATAATTATTACTAATTAATATGAGCTGGATTCGTTACAGTGGAAGAAGAAGATGAACATTGTTATAAAGATGTCTTGACGTTGATAAACAAATGAGTCGCTGATAAGAATAAAGACAATGAAGCGTAAATACTTCCACAAAATATCAAACATTCCATTCACCATTTTGCTGGACAGAAATTCCATTCCCCTGGCAACCTGGAGAGCGAAGGAAATAAGATCTGTGTAGGCCAAAGTAGCAACAGAGGTGCAGTAATCATCGTACGGCAGAGAAGACACGAGTGTCGATGTTGTTGTACTGAAACAAGACGTGTGTTTGGAGCTGTTGTCTGTGTTGTTGCTATCGTAGACGCTCGGAGGTTTGTTTATCATGTTGTTGGCGTAAACAGTCGCATCGGGTGACAGGTTTGTTGTTGTTGTTGTTGTTGTTGTTGTGTCGTATTCCTGGTTGTTTTCTGATTGGCAGTTGTTGTTATTGTTGGATAACAAATTTATGGGGAAAGTCAACTCGGTGTTGATTTCATTCTTCACTTTCACCAAGGTGTTGCTCCTCAACTCGTTCCAGTATCCAGATTTGGAGGGAATGATTTCCCTTCGTGTTTTGTTTCCAAACGAACCGAACGAGTCGCTGTTATTGTTGTTGTTGTTGTTGCTGTTGTTGTTGGAGCAGATTCTCGAAGGGGGAACATCGTAGTTTGTCGTGTTCGAAGGACGATTTCGCTTCAAGAAGTCTCTGAGGTTGCCGTGGGCTGCAAACTCGACAATGACAAGGAGTGGCCCTGGAGGTCATTAATTTATAAACATTATTTCTTATCGTTCACATGATTTTTAATAATTAAATAAGTTTTTAAAACTTTTGAAGTGTAAATTAACTTTTGTTAATTTTTTAATAACTTATTGGAAGAACTTAGAAAAATTAAGTACGAGGTTTTTTAAGGATTTACAACCGTTTTGAGTGCAACATCCAAGCAGATTGAGAACGTTTTCATGGCGTCCAATCAACTTCATGGTCTCCATCTCCCTCACAAGGTCACTCATTTCAAGGTCAGTTGCATCATCTGAGAACGGACAGAACAGAAAATTAAGATAAATATAAATTCCTATTACAATTATCAAGTTATCAAATTATTATTTAATTATTATTATTGAGTAATTACTGCTACTACTACTAATAATAACATTAATGATAATAATAATAATATTAATAATAATAATAATAATAATAATAATAATAATAATAATATTAATAATATTAATAT
>MPNW01001250.1:7629-19964 GCA_011800805.1 Hirudo medicinalis
ACGCAACCCATTCGGCCAACCTGCACGCCTATTCAACCTAAAAACATTTAACTAAGGAATCAGGTACACAAACCTCACTATTGGAGTAACAAACAGTTCCTGGATGGAAAAGACTCCAGTTTTGAAAGGATATCCTTTATGCGGAGTCTATCTTGGACCACCTGTGACTGCAGAATGGATTCAAGTTAACTGTACTTCGGCGATTCCAGCTGCCAGATACGTCATAGTACAACAAGGACGGGTGTATTCACAATTGTACGGAGGTTACTTGTGCATTTGCGAATTACAAGTGCTTGGCGCATTTTGAACGAGAGCCTACTGTAGTTTCGATTTATTTTTTGTTTTCATGTTTCGAAATCCACACTTGGAGGAGTTGATTTGAAGTAAGCGAGTGCATGTGACATTTAAACTGTTTCCCTCATTAAAGTTTTGCAGTTCTCCAATCGTTTTTGAAAGTTCTCGTCTACTTAACAGAATTTGACGGAACGTTGACATATCAGCGTCATTTAAACAATAAATGATAGAGTAATATATTATTTTAAAATAAAAGTTTCGATTTGTTTTCAAATATTGTGTCGACGTTATCTGAATCTGTTGGAATGGCAGGTTATTCTTTTCTAAAATTGTGTCTGACTGAATATCTAGTTTAACTGTGCTTTCATCGTCAAATTGGACAACTATATATCAGTTAGTGAGAGGAATAAAATGTGTTAAATAAAAATCTTGGGTATTTTAAGAAGTTCAGTGTGAATAATGTTTAATATCTCGGCAAAAAGATCTATGCTTGTCTTTTTCTTTTGAGAACTTTTATGTTTCAAATGCAATTTTAATCAATCAAAATTATTAAATTTTATCAAATAACTTAAAGACAAAATTATTACAAATTATTGCAAAATAAAATATTTTTTCTATTAATGTTTTCCAAAGATTGGACAGATTTTATATGCGAAAATGTTTCCAAAGAAGGCGCTTCTTTCATCGCAAAGTTTAAAATTGCTACCTTAGAGCAGTCATTATTTTCTTTGAATCAGGACCGAAATTGAGAGGACCCCGCAATTTCCCGCGCTAACTCACCGAATAAAAATTTGAACGCAAAGAAATTCTAAAATGTTTTTTTTTGTAAGAAAATAATTATTACAATGTAATCATCTCTGCAATTTTCATTGAAATGTTACGTTTTGAGGTAGTTAAGCTCGACTGCTGGAATGTGGTCTTTGGAATCTTTGGATGTATTTGTGGGCCTCAGCATGTCATGGACTGAAATAGTGATGTGTTGGATCTGGCAAAGAAGGGTTTGCATCTTGTTGTGCGTGTGGATGTGATGGCGATGGCTCTAAAAAATGTATTAATTAAGCAAGGAAGCACGGAACGATCAAGTCTGTAACGTGAATATGCCTGCATGGTTAATATGATGAATTTTAAGAGTTTTAAGATTTTTGAAGAAAGGGCCAGTGCGAGAGTTGTATGGTAGGTGCAGAGATATGTGCAGATATCTTTTCTTGAGTTAAAGCAAGGAAATTTTTAAGATGAGTAATTAGAAGCTCAAACCAGACTACAATAATTCAAATGTAGAAGTGTGAATGACTAACACAATGTTACGGCTGTCGATGAAGTGATGTAACGACGTATGAGAGAAATGAATCCAATTTTGTTCAAAATCTTGTTAATTAAATATTGAATATGAGCTTTTAAGGTACGATATTGTCTATCAATGTCTACAAACATTCCAAGGAATAGTCAATAATACGTGATAGTGTAAACTCACCAATATGAATATAACGGTATGTAAAGTAAAAGTTTTTTCTTGGTTTACGAAAGAACATATAAACAGTTTTCTTAACGTTATGAGAAAGAACATTAGCTTTGCACCAGTTCGTTACATTTATAAGTTCGAAGAAGTAATTATTAAACTAATAAAAATTATTAAACCGAGGGTAATGTAATAATAATATCAATAAATTATCGCAAATTATTAACAAAAGCTTCTACAATCCACAAGCAACTCCCTTCCATGCCATTGCTTGCAGAAGAAGAGCAGTCGAATGAATTGACAGAACTAGATTTTTTGTTCTTTGAGATACTTTTGATTTGTGATGAATCGCGCATTCATAGTTTAACTTATTAAGTTAAGTTTATTCACTTTCATAGTCCCGCGGAGATCCCGAGCCATGTTTGGGGACTCTAAAAATTTTATATTATGGTTCATTTGGACAGATGGATTTTGAATGTTTGGGTCTTGATAGTTTGAATGTTTGGTCGGGAAACAAAAGATGACAGTGGCTGTCAAATTACTTTACATTGCATTTAGATTGTCGAAGATTTGTTGATGAAGAGAATGTGCGATAATAGATTTCCAAAACCTCGTTACGATATCCAACAAGAGATTGGGAATGAGTAATTGAAGATGAAATGAAAAACACCTTTGATGAGCGAACAGGACAATGATAAATCAGATCGGCTGTTACAATTAACAGTTCAATATCACCTAGTATTGCCAAGAATCTTTGGTCTTTTTCGTCTTCAATTTCCTTCAACTATCTTAATATTTGAGTTGAAATTGGTTTTATGTGTTCAAATGTGATTTTGAATGCTTTGTTATGACTTGTGATTGTGAATGTGTTTTGTGATGATTTAAAGGACTACTTTTGAAATCAATTAAATTAATTAATATTTAATAATCAATAAATAGGTTAACAATGTTTGATAATTAGCGATTTAAATTTAAAAATTATGGGTTTCCAATCAATAAGTAAAAAATTTCTTTAAATATTTTGTTAATTGAATAATTGGCAGTTTTAATTTGATTTATTTCATTTTATTATTACGCCTTTAAAACTGAATTGAAAACACAATAGAATAATCACTTGAATTTCAACAAATTAACTTTGAGGCAAGGAACATCAATGTTCGATCCATTCTTCAAATTCCCTAACAATCCCAACTTTATAATCCACAAAATAAGGAAGTGCTTCAAGATGCTTGATGATGACAAAGTTTCTCTGTTAACTGATGACGACAAACTAAGGATTGGTTCACTCACAAAAAAAAAAGAAAAGAATTAAATTTGTCTAAATAAATTTTATTTCTTTGATTCAATTAATATTGTTGATTAACGTATAATTAATATAAAATATGCAATATTATTTAATAACAAATAATAATTAATTAATATAATTATAATTAATTGTGAATGAATAACTATTGAATTATTTCCTCGTAAGAAGTAAAATTTTGGTAATTACAATTTTTTTTTGGCGGCATGGACCCGAATCTCTAATTGGATAAAATATAAATTAGCAAAATGTAACTTAGGAGAATTGGCACTGACAGTCTTTAAAAGTAGACAAAGAATTGCCAGGATGACCATTCACAGTATCGTAATCGCAATAACGCCTCCCGTCGAAATAGTTGCTTCGAACTCAATTAACGTGTCAATTAGCATAATAATTAGCATGTCATTCAGCATATTAACTAACGTAAGACATTCAAACTCCTTGAATCCTCCCGCGAAATTACGTGCCGGAGGCACATTATTTTTAATATTAATATTTTATTGCCCTGAGATTTAAAAATTTCAATTTGAATGTTCAAACTCACAGCTTCCAACAGAACCCAAAAATTCAGAAGATTAAATACAACAAAATCCAGCAGAAGAACAGTGCGTAAATTTATAAGGATTCAACCCAGCTCATATTACAGGTGTTTTTACTAATTTTATGTTTTTTGGGACATCAAGTTTTTATTTAATTTCTAACCCTAGCCACCATGTTCGAAGAGTTTTTGAGAAGGAATAACATTCTTTATGCTAGAATGACTTTGGGTGATTTGTTGATGGCTGACAATGATGGAGATGACGATGACGACGACGATGATGGTAATGGTAGTGGTGATAATGATGTTAACATTCGTAACAAATTTTTATCGCATACAAAATGTTTTAAAAATAATAAACACCCACAAATATATCAAAATATTTCGTTATTTTCGCCACCAGTAGAGCACCAAAACACTTTTACGAGTCACTTAATTATTGGCCAGTTGAGTTTATTTACTCAAATCCTGGAAACATGTCGAGGGTGATTTTGCGAGGAACGACATTTCTTGATCAACCTAATATCATTTTTGTTTAATAATAATATTTCATTTATTTAAACTTGAAAGAAAAATAAGATGTTTATTTTATATGTTTATTTTTAAGCGACAAAATGTGTGACTTTGTAAAGCCTACAAAAAGATTGTTGACACTGATCGGTGACAAATAAATGATATCCAATACTTTTTTTGGGAAACCTTATTCTAACGAATACGTTTTTCTCTTGATTACAAATTAATTCACATTACGGCATAAAGAATTTTTGAGTGTAATTTCTTGAATAAAATAATCAACTTGTGCACCTCTGTCCAGGAAAAGCCGATATGTATTCAACGATATTTGGGTGGTCCTAGTCGATCAATATTGAAATCTCACGTTAAATTGTTTGCCTGTTATTTTATTATTCGAGTTATTAATTATGAAATTGTACAAATTGAGGGCCAGGCTTAACTTGATTTAGATTAATTTGATGATGAATTATTATAAATTTCTTATATTTGTGTGATTAATAACTTATTTTAAAGCAATAATAATAATGCTAATAAGCAATAATAATATTTTTAAAAAGAAAAGAACATCATCATTTTTGTTTAATAATAATATTTCATTTATTTATACTTGAAAGAAAAATAAGATGTTTATTTTTAAGCGTGTGACTTTGTAAAGCCTACAAAAAGATTGTTGACACTGATCGGTGATAAATAAATGATATCTAATACTTTTTTTGGGAAACCTTATTCTAACGAATACGTTTTTCTCTTGATTACAAATTAATTCACATTACGCATAAAGAATTTATGATTGTAATTTCTTGAATAAAATAATCAACTTGTGCACTTGTTGTCCACGAAACACATCTGTCCAGGAAAAGCCGATATGTATTCAACGATGTTGGGTGATCCTAGTCGACCAATATTGAAATCTCACGTTAAATTGTTTGCATGTTATTTTATTATTCGATTTATTAATTCAACTGGGTTTGTTATTTTCAACGTGTTTTCAAATTGAAATTGGATCAGTGCCTGAATTAATCCAATTCACCTGACAGGGGTGAAATGTACAAAAATATATTTATATTAAAAAAAGGGGTCGTTAGAAGTTACATTAAAATGCCCATTTTTCATGAAATTGTACAAATTGAGGGCCAGGCTTAATTTGATTTAGATTAATTTGATGATGAATTATTATAAATTTCTTATATTTGTGTGATTAATAACTTATTTTAAAGCATGCTAATAAGCAATAATAATATTTTTAAAAAGAAAAGAACTTGAACAAATTGGCCCCAATTCGAAATTCAAAAAACACATCGCCCACATAATTCTCTCCCTCTTGCAAGAAAGTCTGTTCACCGCGGACAAAAAAATTTAGAAATTTTTATTATCAAATTCTGGAATGTTATCGTTAAATATTTGACTGCAGCGTTCGACAAGCAGTGGTGGTTTTGACCAAACATTCGTTGAGGCAGGGAGAACAAATTTTAAATCAATGCCTTAATTTTGTTAGCCACGGATTGAGTGATTCATCCGATTGCCGCCAGATGTCGCTTTATTATTATTATTATTATTAATGCTGTTATATTATTGTTTTTCAGTTGATTCCTCTCAGCTTTCTACCATTTACTTTTTTTAAATTAAAGTTTTTTAAATTTATCCAATTAAATATATCCATTTAATTATATAATCAATTAAATTTAAATCATTCAATTTTTGCAAGAAAACAGGGCTAATATAAAAATCGTATCATATCAAATAGACCACCCAATAATAAGGTTAATTTCCATTCATTGCTAATAGCCTAATGGGTCTAGCCACTTTAAATACTTACAGATTCTTGGTTACGCTAGCAGTGATAAAAAGTCTGCCCGAAGCAGATTTGAAAAATGTATAAATAAAAATAATAACAATAATTGTAAATAACAATAATCACAACAACCATAATAATAATAACAAATTATATTACACATTCCAAATAATAACACAACAAATACCACTAAATAAATCTAGCAAGGTCTCCCTGCTGAAATTTTAGTTCCTGCGAACGCCAAATAAGAGTTTTACATCTTTCAGCCTCGAACAACAAAGTTGGTCAGTTTTATCAAGTTTCTTATCTTTCCTAATGAAGGTGTTTTTGGCAAGGTGTTTAATAACAATCTGTTTTGAATTAGCGTTCGATAGATGTCGCATTAACTACAGTAATGGAATAATTTGAAAATGAATTTCATCTTTAGCCTGCTGTAGTAATCGCTATAGTTAATAAAAGAAGTTTATTCGTAACATTATTCTTCAAGAATATATTGTAAATATAACAATATAGCATTACGACACAATTCTTGGCTTTGACTCAGAAAAATTATAAAAGTTAATTTTACAATCACAACAAAATCATAGCAACAGACAGCTTAACAGAACAGGAAAACTGCTTTCAGAATTTTATCGAAAATATTTAAAAATTATTTAACAAATTGTTAAAAATACTATGTTATGATTTATTATTTACTACAAATTATATTTTAAATCAATATCATCATCATCATCATCATCATCAACAACCATGACTTTATCGTTAAAAATGTTTCAAGTTTGTAATATTTTATAGTAATAATTTGCAATAATTTTTGCATTTAGCATCTTAATTATATCTAATTTACTAACTAATAAGTTTAATTTTGTATTTAAAAGTTAATCAATTGCGTTGAAATAATCTCAATGACGACAAAACACCTTCGATAGGTTGCAGTCGTTTGAATAAATACGAGAAGAACTGAGCAGATAAGATTTGGAAATTCTAAATCTTCGCTTATCACAATTTTTGGGGCCTCAGGGCTGTTTGATATGAGAAGGTTATATGAAGTATGAGTTTAAGCTTGGTTTCCAATCTCAAGTTTTGGCTAATATAGGAATTTATTTTTATCTGCCTCTTCACCAATTCAATTCCAAAGGAAATATTCTTCATTAAAAACTTAATCAACCATTTATTTCCGTAAAAGTAATGGCGATTTTAAAAACAAGGCCAAATTAATATTTTTAAATTTAAATTTAATAAATAATAATAATTGAATAATTATTTAATCGAGAAGACCATGAGTTTTTAATAAANAGCATCTTAATTACATCTAATTTAATAATTATTTTTATATTTAAAAGTTTGTCGATTATGAGGAAACAATCTCATTGACGACAAAACACCTTCGATAGGTTGCAGTCGTTTGAATAAATACGAGAAGTCCTGAGCAGATAAGATTGGGAAATTCCAACTCTTCGCTAATTACAATTTTTGGGGCCTCAGGGCTGTTTGATATAAAAAGGTTATATGAAGTATGAGTTTATATGAGTTTAAGCTTGGTTTCCAATCTCAAGTTTTGGCTAATATAGGAATTTATTTAATCTGCCACCTCACCAATTCAAAAGGAAATATTCTTCATTAAAAACTTAATCGATCATTTATTTCCGTGATTGTAAAAACAAGGCCAAATTAATATTTTAAATTTAAATTTAATAAATAATAATAATTGAATAATTATTTAATCGAGAAGACCATGAGTTTTTAATAAATTAATCCTTTATTGTTGCTCTAATAAATTCAATTTCGCTTAGGCCCTCGGCACTTTCTGTGCCTTCTATGAGCAACAAAATCAACTGAAAATTAGAGCGAGTTACAATAGGTTTAAATAAGGATATGGTTCAAACGAAACAAAGGAAGTGGACGTCCAATCGTGGTCCTTGGGCTCCTCCTTCTTTGATTCCCATTGGAGCCATTCCTTTTGTATTTAGGCGCCAGATTTTCTCTTTGTTATTCTCCTCCTTAGTTCAATTTATTTCAGTTCTGCAGATAAAGATCTATTCCACACTTGAATTGAAATTATAAATTGTATGGGGAGGAATTTTTTGTTTATCGATTTATGTTGTTGTATCAATTTTTAATAAGAGCGTTAAACCTAACCAAAGAGCGTTAAAGAACCCAGACAGCACACAAATTTCGAGGATTTAAGCTTCTTGAATGGGACAGCAACAAGCCCCAACAAAACCCACAAATCCAGAGTAACCAGTAAGGATGAGGCAACTGTGTCTACCGAAAATCGAAAAACGTGTTTGGGAAGAATGCATGGTATATTCCCTGCATATTTTCAAGATGATCCAGTATAATGCTCACAAGAATAATTGGAAGAATGGGACTCCGGTACATCTTAAGGTTCATCTTGAACGATTCCTAAATCAACTGGACGTACCTCTTAGTAGGGAATTCTTTAACGTCCTAATGCTTGGGGTCACGAACAATCTATCTAAGTTCAAATCGCAATCAGTTCTAAAGGAACTACAATCTGGACTTGATGACTTGATGATATAGTTAATAGATTCCAAGCAAAGTCTACAAAGCATGGCCGTACATGGAAAAATCTACGAAAGAATTTGTGAGAACGAGGGCACACAAAAGATGGAACAGGCAGAACATCGAGGAGACTATTCGAGATTCCAAAAATATGTTCTTGGAAAACAAACTCACAGGACACCTGAATCCAATTCTTATTAACTCGGAAACTTTAAAACAAACAGAAGTCATTCCTGAGAGTCTGAACTCCATTCATGACCTCACCTTCATAGTCCCACAATACACCAACCAAACCTAACTCTACAAACCCTGCTAACCCCAACCCCACAGTGTTGGACAACCATTTTTGCACCTACAGATCCAAGTCCGAACGCAATCCAGACTCAAGATCTTTTCCTCTATACCCAAAATACAAATGAGGATTGCACGTGTCTCGACATGGAGGATTTTGATGACTCTTTCTCATATAATGATGGTATCATCAGACAAAAAAAAACCCGGAAAACAAGCAACAAATTTGATCAAAGCCCTCGCCGACATCTGAGATAGCAAACCAAAAAAAGATGAGATGTTAACAGAGGTAATCAATCAGGTTTTCTTTAGAACCTGCATGAACATCAAAAGTACTGAATTCTCTCTACCCTTGTTCACATAAATGGTCAGCGTTGATCTTGAACAAAACCCAAGGAATTGATTAGAAGATTGGAGGCGCTTGTGAACATTGAAGGTCTCAACAAAGCGACACCATATTTTTTATCAATGTCCGCACGAAACAAGGGCCAACATTAAATCTTTCACACATAGAACAACGGAGGAGGATAACATTCTGAATCTAGGAATCAAATTTGTTCCAGCAGAATTAATAATCCATAAACATAATTTTAACTTCCTCTACAAAAAATTAATGAGGACCATAAAACTCAAAGTGCACAACAGCAATAATTTTCTTCCTTCCAAAAAAGTCATTTGGAACCTCCATGTCCGAAATAGACACGACAATTAATCAACAAACCTAAATGTTTCTTCATCGAAACACGTGATAAATTTACTATCTCAAAAAAGAATAATTGTTTTTGGACAGGAAATAAACCAAATATTTCCAACCACAGTGACCTCCAGAAACTAAGAAATAAAAAAAAAACAGAACTGGCCTTCAGGAAGGCAGATAAAGGAAGCACTTTTGTCATCCTATCCAGAGCAGTATATGTAATGGAGGTGACACAAAAATTGAAGGATAAAAGATTTTACGAGCCTCTCATAGAACCCAAACACCTTCACAGCAAAACTACCGTAAATGGTCTCATCGAAAAAGGCCTAAAAACAGGTCTAATACACAAAAAACCTGCTGATTACGTAAGGATTACCGAAGATTATAACACTAAAAAATTCTACATTCTTCTTAAAATACATAAACCAATGGAAAAATGTATTAATCTTTCACAACCGCCAGGTTGGTATTGACCAATAGTTTCAGACGTAAACACCGAATCATCCCGAGTGGCAAGCTTCATTGACTTTTATATAAATAAACATAGCAAGAATCTGAAGTCTTTCCTACGAGATAGTTTCGAAATCGTCAAAAAGATCAAAAACAAAGAAATAAAAGAAAAGGACATACTAATAACTGGTGATGTCAAGGCTCTGTACACGAACATGAAATTTGACAGGACGATGAAAATCATCACATATCTTTTTCCGAGATAATCCAGAAGTAGGTAGACCAGACCCTTTAATCATAAGTCTACCTTAGTCACAACTTAGGTATATTTCTGAAATCGCAGGTTATTCGTTTCAAGAGCCTTTCTTCTGATAAAGAAGACTTCATAAAACGGCTAGAGTACATTACAATACCGAAATGGCTAGGGTAAGGGTTAGTGTTAGGGGATTAGGGATTCTTGAAAACAAAAACATTCTTTCTTTTTAGTGAATGAACGGTAACCTCAACATTTACTAGGATTTCCGGATTACTAGAAGGTTTCACATAAATCTTACTAGAAGGATTCACTTAAATCTTCTAGTAGCTTTTCTCATTTTTGGTGATCAATTTACTTGAAGCGAGCGTTCGACTTCAAATAAAAAGATAGTGAATATTATAAAATTTAATTAAAAATGAATTAAATAAAATTAATTTGAATGAAATTAATTAGGGTTAGGGTTAGGGTTAGAATTAGGTGTAAGTGAAAAAAGCATTAAACGTTTCGCTAAATGCAGTCGAAATCCAAAAGAAGGATCTCCGAAGAATGCTTGAAACATTGCGAACGTGTTCCGTATCGAACTGAAGATCTGAGAGAAAGGGTTAGGGTTAGGGTATGTAGGAGTAAATAAATGCCTTATAAGTTTTCGTCCCGCAGAAATCAAGAGCATTCCTCTACAGCTCCAACTCATGAACTTTAGGCGTACCCGTTTATCGAAAAAAACTCAAATGATGTATAAACGCTTCGAAGTAAGACAGAACACACTTTTATTTATATCGCTAGGCCTACGATTGTATATCAATCTTCAATCTTCTTTAGTACCTCGGAACTTTCTGTTCCTTCTAAGAGCATCAAAAAGCCAGGGTTAGGGTTGTGCAAACATAGGAGAAATAGCCTTAGACTCTTTCGTGTTACGAGCTCTTACAAGATATGCTACATCACCGCTCCACCGAGTAAGACAACAAATCGGGAGAACCAATTAAATCAATTTTCGAAATAATAAAATAAATGAAAGAAATGCCTTTAGGACGGTTGTGGGTTGACATTAAAAGTGTGACTTCAAATGTGGGCAAATGTAAAGGATCACGTAATTGTATTTAGCTAAGAATTTGAGCGTCCTTTATTCAGTACTTAATTAAATATTTCCATAGTACATTCACCAGTAATGAATGTTAAGTTACAATCGAATCTGAAATAATTGTAATTCGATGCCTCAGTTCTGCTAAGACTGCAATCTTACAACAGACGTCAACTTCTGTCAACTCGCAAAGATTAAACTGCACCTAATTGAGACAAACGATTTGGATGCTCGCTAGGACAGAAATTTAAAACAAATTAAGTGCGTTTGTTGTTGTTGAAAATATTTATGCCTGTAAATAATCCAAATAATTAAAATAGCAGACTAAATCGATCGAAGACGACCTCACAGAAATTTCTCCTTGATCTGTAACCCGTCCAGTAACTCAACTTGATTTTGATTATTGATCAGTACTGAGTAACTCAAACTATGGTGTACTTGACTGGAATTAAGAAATTATGTGAATAATAATCTCTAAGTAAATTGCTTGTTTATAAATTTTGTAGACATTTTTGTGGTAATTTGAATAAAATGTCAACGAACACCAAATTAAGAATTACTTGTAAAGATTTTTATCACCTCAAAACGTAATCGAAGCTTTCACACCACACGCCTTTAATACGTCTGAAACATTATTTACAAACTCATTCGAATCAATATATCTTTGATTCGATCTGAAAGGTCCCGCATGGTATAATGGTTAAGACTTCAACCTCTCACGATGGCACCAGGGGTTCGAATCATCGCGGGAGCACCGTCCTAATCGTCCAATATGCAACGGACGCTAATGAACGACAAACGATCTGAGAGATACAAAATAAAGATGTCGAAAAAAGACCAACCAATTTACATCAAGAATACAAATTAGGTAAATCCATTATAATGTAGATACCTTCGTCTACGCACCAACGTCGCCAAGCAACTATACAAGTCTGCTAAAGAAGCTGCCAAGATTGCCATCCTTAACTCCAGGGCCTCCTCCATTAAGAAGGAACTCAACTCGGATACCAAACACCGTTCCATGTGGCGCTCCCTCCACAAACTCCTTCACAGTCGTCCAACTCAGAACTATACAGAAGATGAGTGCTCCACTCTTGTTAACTCATTCAATTCATTTTTCATCTCAAAGATCACCAAAATT
>MPNW01001251.1:0-18245 GCA_011800805.1 Hirudo medicinalis
GTGCGGGCAACGTTCCATCCATCCATCCATCCATCCATCCATCCATCCATCCATCCACCCATCCATCCATCCATCCATCCATCCATCCATCCGTCCGTGCATGCATACAATCATTCAGCAACGAGGCACTATTTTTAGCTGCTGCTGGTGTTTTCTTCCTTTTGACCCACTTGCGAGAGTTGTTCCCGTTGCCATGACGACATGACGTTCGAAAGACGACGACGACGACGACGACGAAGTCGGCAACGTGTGGCTGCAAACATTTCTGTGACGACTTGCATAAGAACACCGTCATCATCGTCGGCGGTCGTCATCATCGTAATCGTCATCGTCATCAACATCATCATCATCATCGCCATCATATATCTCCAGCATCGTCAGCACCACCATTATTTTTATTATGCAGGACTGAGAAGCTCAGAGCGTAAACAGCAAAAATAAATCTTAGACGATGACGTAGGTGATGACGTAATCCGGTCAAAGTTCAAAAGTTCAAACTTTTTACGCTGTCTGACGTTAGCAAAAAAAACAGACCAATAAATGCTTTAATAAATAAATAAATAAATAATACATAAATAAATAAATAGATAAATGAATAAATAAATAAATAATAAATAATAATAAATTCAAAACTTCTTTTCCGTGTTGCATCTCGTCATTTTAATAATTTATGCGACCACCGTGAAATTATTTGCATGATTAATGACCTGACGCATGTTATTTCTCCTCTTTTTTTCTTTAGCTCGTGTCTCAACCGAGGTTCATGAATATTGATGAGGAACTTTACATTTAAATATGGAGTTACATTTAATTCGACATTATTATGAATTGTTAATAATATAACGAATGGTGGTGATGATGATGATGATGATGACGACGACGATGACGATGACGCTAACGATGATGATGATGATGATGATGGAATGAGAAATAAATGTCTTTACTTAACGTAATTAAAAATTAATAATATTGTTAATAATAATAATACTAATAGTAATAATAATAATAATAATAATAATAATAATAATCATAATAATAATTTTGTTACCTTTGAACGTCGCTAATTGCTAATTTTCCTTTGAATTTGCCGGATTAAATTCGGTCGTTAAAGTATGATATTTCAGAGTCGTCGTCGTCGTCGTCGTCGTCATTATCATCATCATCATCATCATCATCATCATCATCATCATCATCATCATCATCATCGTCGTCGTCATCGTCATCGTCATCGTCATCATCATCATCATCGTCATCATAAACATCATCGTGACCGCCTCAGTCATCGTAGTCTTCACCAAGTTCATCTGATAACAACACATCCTTCTGTCCTCGCAGGTCAATGATGAATGTGATGAACGTGCAGGAATGAAAGAAATGTGACTTCAAAAACTTTCAACTGGAATGGAAGATGATGATGATTGTATTACCAATGCTAATAATAATAATTAAAAAAAACCCATAACAACAACAATAATAATAAAGACAGTAATAATAACAACAATAATAATAATAATAATAATAATAATAATAATATGAACCACAACAATAATGATAATAACAACAATAACCAACATCATCACCATCATCGGAACAATGTCAACCAATCAACGACTTGTAAAACAAAAGAACAAGTTCATTATGCGTGGGAATTCGTCGTGAGCAGATGAAAAGTGACAAACGGAAGGAAGAGGCGGGAGAAATTAAGCAAATGCTTGCAGACAGAAATTATTTTGGCAGACAAGAACACATCTGTCAACAAAAGCCATGACGCATGACGTACGATGCGAATACAAGACGTATGATACAATACAATACAAAACTAAACAACACTATGTATACATTAATACAATACAACAACAAACTCGAAACCGTAGTCTTTGAGCGTATGTTTGGAGTTGTTGTTTGACCAATGCCAGGTGGGATCTTGGGTTCGTCGAACGGGTCACTTTAGTTTTAGCAAATAGTTTAATAATAATAATAATATTTTATAGCCATTAACAATAACAATATTATATTATTTAATTATATAATAATAATCAAAACAGCAATAATAATAATAATAATGAAAGTAATAATAACAATAATAATAATAATAATAATAATATTGACAGTAATAATAATAATAATAATAATAACAAGAACAGTAATAACAACAAGAACAATAATAATAATACCTCGCTATTACTGCGTTGGTTGCCAGCAGAATTAACTGGACTTCCATCCTCTTCATCGTTTCTACCTGCTTGAGCCAGTTTCCTCAGTTTGTTGCCCATTGTTCCTTGTCCTTGTCCTTGTTCTTGTCGTCGATGAATCCGTTGATCTTGTTGGTGATTTTCAATTGCTCTTGTTGGTGAAGAAGACTAGGTTTGTTGTTGTGTCCTCGTAGTTCGTTGTACCGTTGCTGCTCAGTCTTTTAAGCGGTTGACATGTTTGATTTGAAAAGAGAATTCTGTCGGCAGCTTCAGTAAGGTTTCAGATCGATTTTAATTCAGTGATTTGACTTGGAATGGTCGAATCGATATTCGGATAAGAATTCAGAAAGTGCTGGATTTTCAATGAGCAGACGCTGTAAGCACAAGCCGATGAGTTTAATATCACACAACTATTTATTGATCACCGATTCTCTCGAGCTGTAAACTCGTAATGAAAATCGGTTCGTCGGACTTCAATATTCCGTTTAATTGTAGTCTCACGACACGGAGAGAGCCAAAGAATCGCAAAGGAACCGTGCAGCTCCGTGTTGAGATGCAGACAACCGGTGCCTACTCCTCTCACTCGGCAGCTGTTTTCTTGTTGTTGTTGTTGTTGTTGAGTTATTTTGTTTTGGTAGATCCAAAACAGAGAAGAACCAAAACGGCGAAACAACAAAAAGAAAGGTGCTTTTTTCCGGACAAAAGTCTTACTAAAAAAGACGAATTAGGTCATCGAACTAGGGCAGGGGTAGGGTTAAGGATGGGCTGGGTTTTCCCTTTTGAGAATTTTGGTTCTTGAGAAGGTTATGCTTAAACTAATGGTGATTGCAAAGAAAAGGCCTTTTTCGATGTTTTGGTTTTTCTCCGTTAATGCGGAGTTTTCTGAGTAATCATTGTTGTTTATGGAAATAATTTAATGCATGAGTTATTAATAAAATTAATTTGATGAAAAGTATGTTTTAAATGTTTTAAATTCATTCACCAGGAGCATGAATGCATTGTTTGATGTTCTTCATCGTGATCAATAATCAATAATCAATAATCATTAATACATTGTTGCGACTGAGCAGTTTATTGATCAGACAGCAACAATGACGTTGATGATGATGATGATGATGATTATTATTATTATTATTATTATATTGATGTCTTTCGATTTGCATTCAAGTCCTTTGTTGGCAAACGTCGATACATTTCAAACAGCAACTCAACAACGTCAATGCTAAGGTTGAAACTGTAGTGCACAAACATCCCTCTACTGGTTTCAAAAGTGCACGTCTTACCTGTATTTTGCCAATTCTTCTGGATGGAAAGAAAGCCTCACCTGTAATCATCACTAAGGACAAGAAGATAAAGATTGACAGTGTTTCGAGCATTTATGTTCTTGAAAGCGAAGAAGCAAACAAGTAGTTATAAGGGAGTAGGTCTATTTAATTGTTTTAATTTATTTAATTGTTACCACTTGTTTTGCGAGGTGCCCAAAAGAGGTCCGATAGTCTGGCATCCAGGCAGCACTACTCACCTTGCTAAAGACATGAAAAACGTCCAACAAATAATGATAAAAAATATTTTGTAATGTTGTAATTAAAAACGAAACTAATGAGGACTATCATTCCATCTCTAACGATGGAATATTGGAATGAATGACAAACTGTTTGAGGACTTGTTTGAACTGTGTTAAAAATCAACAAGCACTTGTCACTAACCTCTGTAGGACTGTCCATCACACATCGAGTGAGGAAGAACACTTTCATTAGTGTGAGTGTTACTACTTAGTTAGTAGTTACAGGTGGCAGTTTTAACAGTTTACTCATTTGTTTAGACAGTCACTTTTGAAACATGATCACAACGATCACGATGAAATAGCGTAAGATGATTGACGAATGACTTACAGAAGCAGCTTCAGTACTTTTACTTTTTACTTTTTAAGTAACTTTGAAATGCTGGTACTTTTTAAGTTTACTTGAGTGCATTTTTTAACAAATACTACTTTTACTTAAGTAAATTTTTGAGGTTAAAACCTTATACCTTTACTCAAATATTGAATCGCAGTATTTTTCTCAACGCTGCTAATCTCTAGTAATTACGAATAGATATTTTATTCTAATAATAATAACAACAACAACAGTAACAATAATAATAATAGTAATAATAATAAAAATAATAATAATAAATTGATGTGTTTTAAATAATAATTTAGAATCGGTTGAATTTTAAATTTAGTTGACAGTAATATTTACAGTTGAACATCAGTAACGATGAAGACATGTTGAAAATGAGTATTTTAGCTTTTTTGCAAGAAGTGCCGAGTTTGTGCATAAAAACAGTATTTCTCCATTCTCGATCGAATATTGGGATTTGGATTTTCGTCAATCAGCAATCCTTCACACCATCTTCGAGAGACTAGAACCTAGAGAACCTAGAGAAATCTAGTTAAAAATTATTTAAAATTATGACTAAAACCTATTAAAAAATTATTAGCAGTTATTATCAGGATTTAGTACTTTTTCAAGTAAAATGGCTAAAATGTTAAAATCAATGAATCAACATTACGTGTATTTATTTATTAATTAATTTTACTTTATTGTGATGATAATTACGCATTATTAGTATTAGTAATTAAGTTAAATTTTTAATGTTGTTATTAATATTAACATGTTAATATTTCAGGGAGGAAAGATGTTGGCTTGTTGGCCCCCTCCAGCAAGACTGCACCGGGGCCTCCCCCTGGGTAAACCCGGCCCTGCGACAGACTCGATTTGCTCACGAATATTGCAAAAGAGTAACAAAGTTATTGTTTGATTAAAGTTATTGGTTGATTAAAATCCGTTGCAAGACTGAGATGATTTGGACATCTTCCATGGAGTTTTAAAACAAACTTTTGAATAAGGAGTCCTATGTTGGACTGAGAAAGTACCACAACAGGACGAAGATGCCTAAAGACGATAGAAATTATAATCAACTTTCATTCAAATTCTCAAAATTTCAAGACATCCAAATCATCCATGTGTAAATGATATTACCGTTCATCTTGAGTGTACGTTGTAGTAATTTGCAAGTCAGTCTTAAATGTTCGATAAGCAGACGTTTTAAAACCACCAATTTCTTCAATTCTCAATTTTTAACTCAACAATGCAAATAGCAACCTATGCAGACATAGGTGAATGGATGGGAACTCCATAATTTTTGAAGCATTTCCGTTATTTGCAAATAAAATTAATTAATTAATTAATATATTTGTATATTTTATACATTTTTTTAAACAAAATAAATAAATTCTTATGAATTTATGCAGATGGAGATTTGCAATTTTTTTTTAGTTTGATTTTCTTGGAATGCACCACCTGGTGACAAAGGCTAAAATTTTATTTATTTGTTAATTACTGATATTTTTATTCAAAATTACATCGATAATAATTTCATAATAATAAATAATTTCATCGATATTAATTAGCACAGAAATAGCTAGATAGCAGTACATCAATCTAAGCATCTGGTGAAACAGGGTCATAGGTCGTCATAACATTTCATAATACGGCGACCTTTCAACCTCGAGTTCAAAAGGTCACGTAAAATGCATTGTCCTGATATTTATATTATGACTTCCCCAAACAACGAATGATAGTTTTGGATTTGACTGGGCCTCCCTTTTGATTAGGTGGTTATTTTTATGTTGTCTTTGATATTTTAGTTTTGTTGTTTCATTTTGAAAGAGTAATCGAAAAATGAATTTCTCATATATTAGGTCAAGAATTGCTGATCCTGTAATATTAACTCCTAGGGTATCAGGCGATTCGACAATTGTGTCTAAAA
Organism: Hirudo medicinalis; assembly: GCA_011800805.1. Taxonomy (NCBI): domain Eukaryota; kingdom Metazoa; phylum Annelida; class Clitellata; order Hirudinida; family Hirudinidae; genus Hirudo; species Hirudo medicinalis. The sequence continues at coordinate 6,006 of MPNW01001251.1, forward strand.
TTGATTTCAAACCTGGATTGCTTTTTAGAATCCTCAAAATTAGTTAGTAATAAAAATATTTAATTTGTTCAAACATTTCTTATGAGTTGGAAATTATGAGAATCGATCCAATAAATGAGACATTCAATTGAAAGTCAATTTGAAAGTTCCACAATTTTCGGGAGGATTAAGTTTAGTTTAAGAAGCATTTATCACAATTTGAGATGTTCCCTGGTTACATTGCCATGCAATTAACATTTATATTCATAATAATTAACGTATTATTAACAAGTAAAAATTACAAATAATTTCATTTTTTGTGAGCCGCTTGTTATTGTAAAGATAAACTCTCAAGATAATCACGTGTTTAACTTGTGTTGCATCCTTCAACTGCGTTCATTTCTTGTCCACAACTAAACTGTAGCAAGTATGAGTGACCAACTTTGGAGAGGAATGTTTAACTTAACAAAACATTCTTTAGAGTTAATAATATAAGATATATAAATACATAATATTATTAACAAAATTTTATAATTATATAATTAATATTATATTACGATGTAATAAATACCTGAACTTAATTACTTAATAATTAGGATAATTATTAAACCACTACAACTACTTGTAAAAAAAGAATGTATTTATTAAAATACATTACATATGTAATCAAGTTGTTTAAGGTCTCTTGCCATTAATGTTATTTGTGGTAATATAAGTTTTATAAGAATATTATAAAATGTGTTTTACAAGAATATTAAATATAAATATAAATATTAACTATAATTAACAACAACAATAATAAATAATAACATTTATTTTATTTATATAAACAAATGTATTGTAACTGTAACTGATCAAATGGCTCTTGAATGACTTCATCATTTTTTCATGAGCTACTTCATTATTTATTCATGAGTTACTTCATTATTTATTCATGAGTTACTTCATTATTTATTCATGAGCTACCTCATTAACAATGATTTATTCATTAGTAACTTCATTATTAATAACAAACTTCTACTATTATTATTATTTATCGCAGTCCGTCATAAATCTATTTCACCACAAACCGCTGCGCGTCCTGAAGCTGATTATAATTACAATGTCATGATTGGTCATCCATCGCCATCGTCAAAATCGTCATTATCAAGGACGTGATGACTCCGAGATGGAAGAGATGAGAAAGTCAGGGGGCGTCGTAGGGAAACCCTCGTGCGGGTGAACCCTGGTATCCTTGTGGTCCTGGGAGCAGGCGATGCATTTCAGCAGGTGGTTGGCGTTCTTGTGGTGACTGGAGTCACCGATGGTGAAGAAGTCAGGTGTGCCTGGAGGGAAGCAGTCGAGCAGGTTGGTGGAGTGGGGCAGGTCTGCCGAATGATCCCCGGACTGATTTTTGTCCCTCAGGGATTCCGGTTCCAACTGGGTGGACAGGTTGAGCGGTATGAGGGGGCACTGATGATGAAAATGACGGTGATGTGCCGCCAGCATTTGAGCCTTCAGAGGGCAAAATTCCTTCTCTCCTTGACCTGCCGACCTCGGCATAAGGGCGATGAAGGAGCCGCTGTTATGGGGTTCGTTTGCCCTCGCCTGCGATTGGCCGACGAGTAAACTGCTGCGACTGAACAGCTTGGAGCCTTTAATTCTTCGGAGTCGAAAAATGAATTTACCGATTTTAAAAAATAAACGCTTTTTTTTTTTTTATCTCGAAATACGTGTGAATAATATCTTTTAATTCAATCGAAATGTATTGCAACTAGACCACATTTTATCGGAGCCAATGTTTAATGATGATTCTCGATGTTTTTGTTTTTGTAACAATAATTATATTTAAACATTCAAAATTCATGAACTAACATATTCATTAATTCAACATAAGTAATGATTACAAAGATAATGAATATCATTACCACTGGTCAGTAATAATTGTCGACAATTATTTGAAAAAATAATTTTCAAATTAATTTTCAGTATTGAAAGTCCATCACCTCTTCATGACCAGCAGTCCAAAGACAAGGACACACAAACTGATGCTCACCGAGACTCCAACAACGATGATGGCCACTATTGCTGATTTAGGAAATAAATATTAGCAATAAATATCGAATATTATTATTATTATTCTCCTTAATATTATTATTATTATTAAATATGACATATAATTAACAAGTTTTAGCAATAATTACGTCATAATTGTGCTAATAATTCCAACTGCAGTTCATTTTATATTAATTTTGAATTTTAAGAAAGCATTTGAATTTAATTTAGCGATTAGTTTTTATAAATTAAATAATAAATAAATACATTAATTATATTAAGCTGCAATGAAATGCAATTAATAATTTCTCTTCACCCAATCAAATCTTCGTAACCTTTTGAACTCTGTCCTCACAAGATTTATGTCAGGAGATAAATATTAAGAAATAATTTATAAATTCATATAATATCCATGAATATCTCATATCTCACTACAACCATTGACAATGATTTACTCAGTATTTTATAATATAATATTATTAGTTACTGTAGGCGTATTCATTAGCGTGTATGACTTATTACGTAATTGTTGAAGGTAACTAATTAGAAGTAATAAGTTGAATATTTAATTTTGAAACTTCACAATTTCCAGGCACCTGTTGTGATTCTCAAGCGAGATTGTCTCCCGCTTAGTGGAGGATTGCGTCCAGCTGAGGATTGAATGTTTTTACTTTATTTTTTTAATATTTAGAATAAATAATTATGATAATAATAATAATAACAATAATAATAATAAAAATACTACTACTACTACTACTACTACTACTAATAATAATAATAATAATAATAATAATAATAATAATAATAATAATAATAGTATACTGATTAATAAGTGAATTATTAATTCAAAATCCGGTTCTAAATGTTACTAGGCTGCCATTTGAATTATTTTATAATTCACTTAAATTATTACATTAATTAACTAGTTTCACAATGGTAAATCGGAGGAATAGAAAGGAGTGTTTGAAAAGCAACAAAAATGAAAAACCTTCTCACCAAGCCTCTGCGTCAGATGACTACAGTTGCCCAAGCTTCCTTGCCAGCCTGAGTCACCACAGATCAAGGTCCACGACTGGTCGGCATTCCTACACGTGACCTTAACCAATGAACCGTTGTTGGAGTACTGGGCAACCATGTTCTTTGGCAGTTGAACTTGTGGGCATGTCACTGCCAGTTGGAAGTCAATAGTAATAGTAGTGGTAGTAATAATAATAATAATAATAATAATAATAACAATAATAAATACAATAATAATAGTAACAATAATAACAATAATTATTATTACAAAACGGTTAAAGTCAATTGATTGTCTTAATTAATTCATGTTATTGATTAAGTGTGGCTTATTATAAGACCATGTTATAAAATATTTATAATATTAATCATTTTAACTTTTAAAGCAAAATATTAGCATTAGCATGAATATTAAGAAACCAATTAGATTTATGTTTCCTTCAAATTATTAAAATAATTTTATTTTAAATAACGCTTCGGTATTTTTTATAAAAAAAATCGCGGAAATAATATTCTTAATCTAGTTTAGTTTAAATATTGGGAAAATATTGGAAAATAGATTTTGTTAGAACAAATTTATTGAAAGTTGATTTTCAAGTTTATTCAAATAATTAAGAAAAGGACGGAGAGGAGGTTGCATCATTAACTGGGATGATGAGATGATTTTAGCGGGATTAGTCAGAAATTCCCAGATATTCCCAGTGGTTTTTTGGACTTTAGCTGATAACCTACTCATGGTTATTACTCTATTTTCTAGATAATTGTGTAATTGTAATAATAATAATATAATAACGGTTATATTTATTTGTATTCTAAATTTAGTTTATTACAATGTTTTAATAGGTAATAGTTATTATAATATTTTTAATAATAATAATTATTATTATTATTTAGATTTCGCAATAAGATACAGAATAATAGTTATTAGAGATTATAAAACCTGCATTAAAATATCACCGGAAATATGCAAGTGATTTTTATTTGAATATTAAATTAGGCCATTAATATTCCAATTATATCATCCATGCGTGCGGGAGTCTAGAATAAGAACCATGATCAGCTCATTTCAAGATTTTATTGGCTCTCACTCCAGACGTTAAGAACCAATCATTACGAGACATTTAAATCCGAGCCTCAAAAATAGGACATGAAACTAAACCAGGTCAGGTCACCAGAGGTTAAAATGGCCCTTCTTGAATATTCAACAGGGTCATCTTCATTCATATCTCCGCCTGCATATGGGGCCCAGTTGTTCGATAATAGATGCAAATGGCTGCCTCATGGAATATTTATAAATATTTTTTTTAAATATGTTGATAATAATAATAGGTTAATAATAACAATAATAATTATAATAATGATATTATTATTAATTATTATTTGTTTTTTGTGAAATAATCGGTTCTTAACAATAAAATTTGTTTGAAGTTTGTCTCTGTTTCGAAAATACACTTTCATGACGACCTCAATTACTTATTATTGCTACTAATTCAATTTACTGACGACGCCAGTTTGCACATTAATAATTAACTGATTATTTGATTAAATATAACCGATTATTTGATTAATTAATAACCAATAAATCAATTAAAAACCTGAAAAGAGAAAAAGAAAGTCGTCAGCAGCTCTCGGTTGATCGAGTCTTAGAGCAACCTGGATGGAACTGGAGAGACTTGTGTGGAGATGTTGGTGGCGTGCATTCGTGGATGGATGGAGGACGACGGAGGAGTTACTCTGGACAGGATGTGACGTCATTATCTTCGCATGCTTGGAGGCCATAGCATTCTCCCTGATCATTACAGAAATCGAAGTGGCCTCAACGCCTATTTCGCGGGAAAAAAAAAGTTAATTTAATTTTTTTGCATTCCAATGAAACGAAATAACAGGATTTTATTCTGTGATTTCGTCGGTTTTAGCGGTAAATTCGTTTTTATCGTTAATGTTTTCACCTGAGTTTCTTTTATGGATTTTGAAAATTCACAATTGCTGTCTGGAGGACAATTAAATCGATGGATATTTTTCTCAAAGCTGTCATATTCAATATTTAAAATTACTTTTTTCCCTCAGAGACAAGAGTCAAACGAACTCCATTGAACGCCTTCGCCGTAAAATTTCAAGAAAAAATAATAACGAATTCTACTAAAATGCACTCTACCTAAAACCACTTCAAAGATCCAAAAATCTCTTTCGAACAAAATCTTTTTGAGATTGAATTCATTAAAAACATTTTTATAAAGGTAAAAGTTCGGCAATAACTCATCGTTAAAGAAGAAATGTTTCATTTCAAAAAAAAATAATATTCTCAATTTTCAAAAACGCACATCCCTGAAACGAAGAGCGGCAAATAAAATGAAAACACGAACGACGTCGAATCGATCTTTCTAATGTGATTAAGGCGCTTGTTTTACCGCCAAAACCACACTCGAGCAAGAACTTTCGCAACACGTCTGCCCTGCTTTGCCGCCTCACGTGGAATAAAATCAATGCGTGTATTCGGAAAGATTTCAAAAATATTTTATCGGGAAATAACTTAATTCGTATTCGACAATATTCGATTTATAAATAATACGTGTTTTTTGCGATATCTGTATTAATGGTAATAGTCTATATTTTCGGCATTATTACGATCTTACATTGATTTTAAAATACATTTATGATTTTGTAACAAATTTTATTTATTTTATGTTTTATGTTAAAAATTCACTTTTTCGAAAAATCCATCCTATCTTGGTTTCTAATTAATTAAATTGTGGAGTTAATTTGATCAACTCCTTCAAATCAAATTCCTCACTCGAATGCTTCGCTTCAACACTGAACTGGATGAGGTCCGTCTTGATCCGCAGACCCTCCGCTGGTCCGTCAATCGTCCACGGTGCGAGTTCCGTGCCGCAGACAGGATTTGAACTCAGGGATGGCAACGTCCACTGCTCGGGTTTCCATGACAACCGGAGATAACACGGTTCTGACTGGTCTTGCATGACTTGAATATGAAAGAATAATAAATTTTTATAATTTATGAGGGGAGAGTGTTTTGAATTTGAATGCGATGCTTAAATATTTACAAATTGACGACATTAAAATGCGTTTTTGATTATCTGACGTCATTCTTATTTGTCCTGTTCTGCGTAAACGATAATTTCATTCAAAGATTTAAAGAGATTTGTAATATATCTGTATCTTTTAAGTTTATTCTTTTCATTATGAGTAGGTTTATTATTATTAGGATTTAAATTTTATTATTATTATTATTATTACATTAATAAGTTAATTATTTTTAATATCTTTTCATTTAAAATTCATTTTCAGTTTCACGAAACAAATAAATTAACATTTAATTCTTAAAAACTACGAAAGAGTCTTGAAATTGAAAAATCGAACCGCAGAGAAGGATAGACCCTTTATCCTAATCCCGAATGAGCAGTCATGCCTTGATGATGATGATGATGATGATGACGACGAAAATGGTGATGATGACGATGACGATGTATCCTCGGACTAGGACTTTGACGTTGTTAATGTTTAGATAAAATACGAATGGAAAACAAAAGAAATTTTAGCCACCTTAATTGCAAAGGTTGGAATAAACGAGAATTTAAATTCATAAAACAAAAACATTTGTTTGATTGACAATCAATTCGTAATAATAAATCTGGTCACAGTAATGTGGTTAACAAGTAACTAACAATTGGCATTAAATTTTTTTATATTTGCAACAAAAACATTACTTTCAATAATCTCCAGATCACAATCATGACCACCCTGAAAGATGGATCTTCGAGAAGAGAATGTCAAATAATGTGTTTGAGGAACTCAACGCTATTGAAATGAGCTCTCGCTTGATCGATTGAAAGGTGTCCAGTTCAATACCTGACCAATTCAAGGATGTGTTTCAGACAAATCGCCTCGAGCTTCAGAATTAGACTTATTGTTATTATTAAATTTGTTGTTGTTGTTTATGTTGTTGTTGTTGTTGTTGTTTATGTTGTTGTTGTTGTTGTTGTTGTTGTTGTTTATGTTGTTGTTGTTGTTGTTGTTTATGTTGTTGTTGTTGTTTTTGTTGTTGATAAATTATCGAGGCCAAATTATTTCGGGTCATCAAGGGTCATCCATCAGGGGTTGTCTCCTTAAAATTACGGTGGTCTCATCTCACCAAGGCACGCAACTCTCATCCTAATTTTGCATTCCATTTTGAATTTCAATATATTTTCTGTTACATTTACATTTAATTTATTTGGTGGATGGTGATGATGGTGATGATGATGATGATGGTGATGGTGATGATGATGATGATGATGATGTTATAATCCAATTGATCCCGGGGAAGGAAGCATTCTGCCAAGAAGATGTCAAGAATTTCAAGAATTTTTGCTTAAACATGAAAAGTTCCATCCTCTTTCGGTTGCTCTATGCAATTGAAAGCTAAATTATAAATTATTATAATTATATTTTTACTTAATATGCACAAATTGAATGAAAATGTGTTCCTACATGAAAAAAGCCATTTAAATGTTCCTCTTGATTTTCAATTCTTTGCGAATTAAGAACTCTTCCTCGCACATTTGTTGAGTTTCAATTCATATTTCCAAAAACATATTTCCGCATTTTCCAGAGAATGTAAAAAGTGAATAAAACATGAATTCATCCAAATTCCCGGAAACAATTGATTTCTTGATTTTCAATGAAAGCCCAGTTAACAAAGTCATCCAATAACCAGTTAACATCAATCAAGAACAAGTTAACATCAATCAAGAACAAGTTAACATCAATAAAGAACAAGTTAACATCAATAAAGAACAAGTTAACATCAATAAAGAGCAAGTTAGCATCAATCAAGAACAAGTTAGCATCAATCAATAACAAGTTAGCATCAATCAAGAACAAGTTAACATCAATCAAGAACAAGTTAGCATCAATCAAGAACAAGTTAGCATCAATCAAGAACAAGTTAGCATCAATCAAGAACAAGTTAGCATCAATCAAGAACAAGTTAGCATCAATGAATACTTTCAGTTTGGATGATTAGAACATGAATACTTTTCAACATTAAGACTGCTTGTGGAACGCACAACGTCCATCTTTAAGACCGCCATCTCACATCGGAAGTGCCCTGCAAATGTTCAGAAGCGCGCGAAAACTTTGATGAGGCAGACGACAATTCCAATGTCGTTTTGTCGGAATTTCGATGACGATCTTCAAAATGGCGACGCATTGAATTGAAAAATAAGGAATAAACGTCGAAAATTTGCAACGGTTTTTTGTTAGCAGGAATGTGAGATGGTGATGTGAGCGGAGGGGAGGAGAGGGGAGGAGAGGGAACCTCCGCTCTGAAATAAACATCTTGGAGCAGAACTTTTGAAGTTCCTAAGAGACGACATAAAAATGGAAGACATTTTTGCCTTTTCAATTGCACTCCCGAGTTCAACCGAGGAGTGAACAATCCCATTGGTAAGGACCTCAGCGGAGTGCTGGTCAGGAGTGCAAGCGGTTGCTTTAAATGGATCATCGATTAACGGGATTAACATCTTAATTAATGACTCAGCCAATTGCTGAGCTAAGTAATTGCATGCACTGACCTCGTTATCATAATGAATGGTGAATTGCATGCACCGACATCGTTATCATAATGAATGGTGAATTGCATGCACCGACCTCGTTATCATAATGAATGGTGAATTGCATGCACTGACCTCGTTATCATAATGAATGGTGAATTGCATGCACCGACATCGTTATCATAATGAATGGTGAATTGCATGCACCGACCTCGTTATCATAATGNGAATTGCATGCACCGACATCGTTATCATAATGAATGGTGAATTGCATGCACCGACCTCGTTATCATAATGAATGGTGAATTGCATGCACCGACATCGTTATCATAATGAATGGTGAATTGCATGCACTGACCTCGTTATCATAATGAATGGTGAATTGCATGCACTGACCTCGTTATCATAATGAATGGTGAATTGCATGCACCGACATCGTTATCATAATGAATGGTGAATTGCACTCGTGTTGAAATTTTCTGTTCTCTTTTGATTCCTTTCTTGGGTCGCATTTCTTTCGGAAAAAAGACAATTTCCTGGAGGTCTTAAACTTTGAAGGCGATCATTATCATCATCGAGATGGCGATGGCCAAAACCATCATCATCATCATCAAGGTGAAGAGGATGATGATGATGGTGGTGATGATGATGAGGACGACGATAATGATGACGATGACGATGACGATGACGACGACGATGACGATGACGATGACGATGACGATGACGATGATGATTATGATGATGATACCAGCTCGACAAAGCCATTGCACTTCTCCATCGTCTGCCGGAAACAAAATCGATACATGCACCACCAGTATCGCTATCATCATAACTACCAACATCATCAACATCATCATCGTGGTCGTCGTCGTCGTCGTCATCGTCGGTATCATTATCATCACCATCGTCTCAATTTTATGTGCTGCCACCTACAGTCAAAAAAACTCTGGGAAATGTGAGACAAAAATTCCTCTTCAAACATGGTTCCATTGAACCTTGACCTTGTTTCATCAGACGGTCGCCATGGAAACCTGGCTGGTGTCCTAACGTCTTCGAACTCTTGCTCTTCATCATCGTCATTATCATTATTATCATCGTCGTCGTCCTCATCGTCATTATCATTATTATCATCGTCGTCGTCCTCATCGTCATTGTCGTAATCATTATCATAACCATCATCCCGCTGTTGGTCCTGCAAATCTAGATTTACTTTTGACTCTCATACATCCCAATGAGGAATTATAGCCCCGAGTCTCGCGTGGATAATAAATTATTATTACATTACATGTTATTACATCACATTACATCACATGTTATTACATTACATTACATTACATTACATGTCATTACATCACATTACATCACATGTTATTACATTACATTACATTACATTACATGTCATTACATCACATTACATCACATGTTATTACATTACATTACATCACATTACATTACATTACATCACATTACATATTATTACATGACATTATATTACATCTTGTTACATCACATTACTTTACATTGTTTTATATTTCCAATAAGTAATAATAATATATCTTCATTTTTTTTAATTTAATGTTTTATTTCTTTTATTTGTAAGTAATCAGTTCATCAGTTCAATATTGAAATATTTGTTAACATAAATTGACATTATTATTATTATTACTATTATTATTATTATTATTATTATTATTATTATTATTACTATTAATGTCGGTGATCATTATCATCATCGTCGTCATCATGTAGAACAGAGGTCCATGAATGTAATTGTAAATATCTAAATTTACATTATATTCCCATTTAAACATTTAAAAATAAAAAATATAATTTATTCATCACCTCTAATACAGGTGTACTCAGCCTCCAGGTAACTCTTGAGTTCGTCATTGCAGGGTCTGATGTTGTCAAAAGACGGCTCTATGACCTCGACCTTGCAGCTCTCGCGACCGCTGCACCTGTCGTCGAGGAAGTAGAGAACGCTCGAGTAGCAGCCGACGAAGCCGAAGTTCATCCTGACGCAGCGGCCCAAGTTCTTTCTGCCGTAGAAAGCTGACCTGATGAGGATCACGTGCTCTGAGGGGCACTGGGCCTTGAAGGTTTCGTAGTGGCAGAATTCCTCTGATATCGTGAGGCCTGACAGTTGCATAGACATTAGTTATACAAAATACAAAATTAGTTATTAAATATGAATAAAAATAATATTAGTTTTATTATTCAGATTAGTAGGTCGCAATTTATATTTGACCGAAATCAGGTGTTTTAAAGGTCCCTCTCGACACCTGAATTAATTTATTACATTAGCATAATGTATTCCCTTAACTGCTCATAATGCTATCTTTTCATGAATATTCATAGCGAAGCATCTTCATGAATATTTACATTCACCACCAATCAAGCTTCAATCTGCATGTGCACGGTTGATGGAATTGATTGAAAGAATGAGTGAGAGAAGGAGTGAGAGAAGGAGTGAGAGGAGGAGGAGTTGAAGGAATGAAATGAAACATTTCACGTCTGCCTGGATTATTGACAGTGGAACGTGTCGGGCGTTGATTGGTTGTGAGGGGAATATTTTAACCCTGGAAGATTCGACATTCGAACCAATGAGATGACTTTCGACATTGTGTGACCTAATTACGTCATTAATTAATTATCGTGGTGCTTGGAGGAGCAAAACCAACTCACAACCACGAGGCAACCACTTTTGTCAGTTCTTCAGAAATTTCCAGGGTCGTGAGGTAGGGTAGGGTTAGGAGTAGGGTAGGGTAAAGGTTAGGGATGGAGTTAGTTACCTAAAGTCGCTGCCTCGTTGGCTTTTTCCCGTCACTTTTTTTGCAAATAAGTTTTAATTACGGTTGTCCAAGTATCCTGGATTTTTTTTTTTTTTTTTTTATATATGAAACTTTTTATTTTTCAGTAATTTTTCGAATGTATTTGACAGAATTTTATAGAAAAAATGTTCTGAAAATGTTCTCTGAAAAATGTTCCTGATTTGTTAAATAGCGGAATCATAGAACAGGAAGCCTATCAGGATCTGTCCATATTACATCATAAGGGTCACTTTGTTGGGACACTTTTATATTCAAAGGATATTTTACACGTTTTATTAAATCCTAATAATTCTGATACTAATAATTCTGATTATCTTTATTAAACTGCCTCGCTTTGATGCGATGATGCTGAATTTTCAGTGAGAAATTAATCAACTAATACGTTTTGTTTGTGTTTTGTTTACATGTTTATTTATGTTTTGTTTACATGTTTATTTGTGTTTTGTTTACATGTTTGTTTGTGTTTTGTTTATATGTTTGTCTGTGTTTTGTTTACATGTTTGTTCATGTTTTGTTTACATGTTTATTTGTGTTTTGTTTACATGTTTGTTTGTGTTTTGTTTATGTTTCGATACATGTCTATGTTTATCAATGAACATCTGTCATCAAGTGAAGGTTCGAGAAAGAATTGTTAGGAACGACGTATTCCATGAGACTGATTGACATTCCATTCAATAAATTCTCTGCCTCGTGCATAATTTCCATGCAATTGTTATTAATATGCATAATTTAAAAAAAAATATTTTATGAAAATTATTCTTTTTATGGAAATTATTAATAGTATATATATATGTATATACTATAAATATATACTATATATATATATATTT
>MPNW01001252.1:27626-44765 GCA_011800805.1 Hirudo medicinalis
GCATCATCATCATCGTCATCAGCATCATCATCAGCATCATCATCAGCATCATCATCAGCATCATCATCAGCATCATCATCAGCATCATCATCAGCATCATCATCAGCATCATCATCATCAGCATCATCATCATCATCATCATCATCATCATAGTCGTCATCCATTCAAACTCCCACGCTGATACAACGCTCCTTTTCTCGAACCGACCCCCAGACGGACAGACCCTCTGACATGCGTGCAGCGAAAAAAAAAATCGCGAACAAACACGAAAGGAGGAATTAATCACTTTCACTTTCGGATGGCTCCGTTGTTGTGACCTCTTTTTTTGTTGTGACCTGGAAGAGACAGCCAATCACGACCCTCCTTTCCCTCTGCATTCCTCTGGAAGGACCTGGAAAGACAATGGTCTTTGTTTGTCGGTGGATGTGCCTGAGACTTTGTGCGTGTGAAGTGATCTCTCTAGGTGAGCAGAGATTGTAAGGAATGTTTGCGTGTATATCTTTGTGTGTGTGTGTGTGTGTGTGTGTGTGTGTGTGTGGGTTTGTATATGTGCGTGTTTGTGTGTATGTGTTTGTGTGTGTGTAGGTGCTTGTGGAGTAATTTATAATCGGAAGGAATGTTTTCCTTACTAGAAAGAGCTTGACGGAGGTCAACCTTGGTCAACCTGGGGCGTGTAAAAAAAAAAGTTTGGAAATACCATCGTCATAATTAATTACAAGTAATTATAATAAATCGTGATAAATTATTGTTTTTTAATTCACATTTGAAACATATTTCTTTTCGAGAAGGAATTTATTTCAGTTCTAAACAAACTCACAAAATTTCTTTTATGGACAGTACTTGACCTCAATTGACCTTTTCCTGTCTCACATGATGACGTCTTAATCCATGTCCAGTTGATCTTTTGTGTGTCTGCTGTCATCAACTTCTCTGGTTCCCTCTAGTCCTTCCTGAAGGACTTACGGTTTCATCTTTTGGGGGGCCGACGGTAGTCCCTGTCCCTGCCCCTAATCTTGTTCCAGTCTCTGTCCCTACCCCTATCCCTATTCCTGTCCATATCCCTTTCTCTGTGCCAGTCCCTTTCTCTGTCACCGTCCCTGTTTCCAAACCTCTGTCTCCTGTCAAAGTTCTTCTCGAGTCTGATCCTTTTTGGAGACCACCTTTGGCCTTCTTCCTCCTCATATTGCCTCTTCCTTGACTTGGCCAGGTTTTGCTTCTCATCCAGTTTGGCACGTAAATCTACTTTTACTTCTCCCTGAGGGATGGTCTCTTGTCTGTCTTTGGCATGACTGACCTTCACCTGTCTTCCCTCTATTTCCTTTTTGTTAAACTTCATGATGGCCAAGGAAGCATCGATGTGCCTGACGAACACGATCTCAGCTGAGCTGCCGGTGCCCTGCCAGTTGTGGCAGACCATGATCTCACTCATGGCACCGGCCTCTCTGAACAGAGATTCGAGGTCTTCTCGAGCAACGTTGTCGGGCAAATCGTCGACAAGAATCCTACACTTGCTCTTGTTGCGGGCTACGTTGTCGGAGATGATTTTGTCCCAGTCCCTATGGGGGGCTTGGAGGGCAGGCCTTTTCGTGTCTCTGCCCCTGCACTCGTCAACCTCCATTCTTCTGGATGTTTTGGAAATTTGTTTGTAAACCTTTGATTGCAAGCAAAAAGGGAGGAGCTTTGATTTGGTATTTGGTACCGGTTGAGGTGATGTTTGTCGTGAGGTTGTGCTCGAGTTGAGGACATGCTTAGAGGTTCGAAGAGATTCTGAATATCATCTATTTGCGGTTAATTAATTAATAAATATATTAATTATAATTAACTAGGTTCTAATTAATTTCTTATGTTTGTATTTTACTCAATTTTTGTTTTATTTAATGAAGTTTATTATTTTCCATGCCCTTAATCATTATTATTATTTTTTAAAATTATTATTATTATTATTATTACTATTGTTGTTGTTATTATTATTAATATTGTTATTGTTATTATTATTTTTATTATTATTATTATTGTTATTATTATTATTGTTGTTATTATTATTGTTATTTTTATTATTATTATTGTTGTTGTTATTGTTATTATTGTTGTTGTTATTATTATTATTGTTGTTATTGTTATTATTTTTATTATTATTAGTAGTAGTAGTATTATCTCCGATATTCTTAAAATTCTCCACATGGCATTTCATTCAGGTAAATCATCCAACAAGACCAATGAATCGACTTTTGCAAAACGTTCATTCATTCTGAAATCATTTTGTTTTTTGTTTTTATTAATCAAAACATTTCAAAAATCTGTGAAAAAAAAACAAAAAACAAGGAGCATCTCATAAGCTTTTCGACACCGTCCGTCCTCATTTTCCTCCGGCCAACTTCACCGTCATCGATCTTAATTCTCTGCCTCCGAGAGTCTGAGCCTCTTTGGCGATCCCCCCTCTCCGTCATCGAGATGCCTCTTGGTCGGTCTGACCTCGTCGTGTTCTTCATCCAAATTCATGCACTCCTTTCTGATCTCGATGGATTTGTAGATGAGGTCGACGTCGCCTGGGTTGGCCGTGACGAGGTAGATCCTGATCCCGTCTTCTGGGTCGACGGCACTGATCTTGACGTTCTTGGCATTGACCTTTTCGAGCAGCATCTCGGGCCAGAGCATGGTGTTCAGGACGACCCTCATGGTGCCCGTTGCCCTCATGATCAGTCTCGATTGGTGGGGCTTGTTGGCCTTGGAGGGTAAGTCGTTCAGGTGGAGCAGGCCGCAGCCTTTGTCTTGCCAGTTCTGAGTCTCTCTGTCGAAGACTCGTACCTTGGCGTTGACTTTGAGGACGTTGTTCTCGTTTTCCTCTCCTGTTACTGTCTCGACCTCCTTCAGTTGGGGCTTGACCTCTTTGGCCAGCTGAAGGGCTGCTGATTCCTCCAAGGTCGATGGTTCTTCTGCCCTCTCAGGGGTTTGAACCTCGACTTGTTCTTCGTCGTCTTCCTCCTTTTCTTCACCACAGACGCCTTCGCCAGCGCTTTCTTTGACCGGCTCAGCGATGACGACCTTGTCCGACAAATTGCTGCCGAAAACGAAGGCGCTCTCTTCCCGCTTCCTGAGTTCGACCTTGACCGGGGCCGTCATTTTGGCCGAAAATTTCTCACCGAACGAGAACTTCGGTATTTCACTTGAAACCTCGCTGTCGGTCGAGACGGCCTGATTGTTTTCTTCCGCTGGTTTTTCCTCGGTTTCACTTTCTACTTTGTTCCGATCCGATCCTTTTTCTAGAGACAGCAGATTCGGGCTAACCTCAGCAAGCGACGGCGGTTGAAGTTTAAATGAACTTGATCCCAAGGACAGGGCGGATGCTTTCAAAACCGAACTCAGTGTCGAGGGCTTGAGGACGAAGACGCTCGACTTTTTCGTAGGTTCTGGTGGAGTGACCTTGAGATATTCTTGAGTACCTGCCCTGTCGTAGTACTTATGGTCCGACATGTTTGTTAGTCGATAATAATAATAATAATAATAATTTGCAAATGCTCTTCGGATAAATAAGCTTTGCAAGGTTCGTTGATGAAAATTGAGCGCCCGTTCAACGCGTGACTTCGTTGACCTTTTCGAGGGAAAAAAAGATTCAGAATCGTGATTTTCGATTGATTGAGATTAATTTTAAACTTCATTATTTCGATTCGTTTCAATTCGAACATTTGGTTTTTAAAATATTATTAAAAAAAAAAAAGAAGTATTTAAAATCTAACGAGCTATTTATTTACAAGATATTTCTGCAATCGATTTTACAAATCACTCAAGATTATTGAATATTTTGTCGGCAATTTTGAACATAATAATAATAATAATAATAATAATAATAATAATATGTCATATAACATGTCAACGTTGACATCGTCACCAACGAAAGCACTTTTTTTGGCGCGAAAAAAAAACTCGGGAGGCAGATGAAGTCCACGTCATCTCGTGATGACGTAATTTTTGAGAAGAAAAATATAAAAATGTCAAATGAAAGCGATCTTTTCGTTCCAACATTCGAACGGAGTGCATTTCGATATCGAATTGCCTACAATCACAATAGTCGTCGTCATCATCATCATCATCGATTCGTCGTCATCATTATCGATTCGTCATCATCATCATCGATTCCTCGTCATCATTATCGATTCGTCATCATCATCATCATCATCGATTCCTCGTCATCATTATCGATTTGTCATCATCATCATTATCATCGATTCATCATCATCATCGATTTGTCATCATCATCATCATCGTCGTCGTGTGAAAGGTTTTTTAATGAGGAAACTATGTGTCGGGATAAATTTATGATTTCTTTGATTGAACGCTTTTGTGGTCGTGTTGATGATGATGATGACTACGATGATGATAATGATGATGACTACACTGATGATGTTGACGACGACGACGATGGTGATGATGATGACGATGGCGACGGCGATGGTGATAAGGAGTGAATGGATGATTATGGTGATGGTGATGAATATTTGGGTTTGGTTGATGATGAAGGAAATCTATCGATTTAGAGGTTGCCAGTCCCGAAATGAACAACTGATCTCATGTCATCAATCCTCCATCCATCCATCCATCCATCTATCCATTCATTTGTTTATCCATTTATTCATCCTTCCATCAATCCATCCACTCATCCATTCAACTTTCTATCCATCCATCCATCGTAGATAGGAAAGAACGTAAAGCCGTCAGTTGGTGATAAGCCAATCAGCATCGACAAACACGACCTACTAAACATCATTTGACCTCTCAAATAGGTCAAGCTACGTCCATAAATAAAGTAGTGAACTTTTGCTACAGTCCGTCAGTTTTGGTTGATTGGAGGAGAGGAGGTTGAGGAGAGGCGATTGGCGACTTGACCTGGAAAATAATTGGGTCGATGATGATGATGATGATGATGACGACGACGATGATGATGATGCTGGTGATGATGATGATATATGATGCTGGTGATGATGGCGGTGGTGATGCTGGTGATGATGATGATGATCACATGCAAGTCTTTCTTTGTACTCCGCCACAAAGAATTACGACTGTTTGTGGTCCTTTGGAACGATCGTGTTAGTACGAAATGGGTGAGTGAGTGAGTGAGTGAGTGAGTGAGTGAGTGAGTGCGTGAATGGGTGGGTGAGTGAAATGGACAAAAACCAGAGGTTTTTTTTTGGCTCCAAGGCCCAAAAAAGGTTCACTTTCCTAATGTAATAAAGAAACCCACTCATCCGATTATGCTTCGTGAACATAGAATTTCACGCTAATGTGTCGTTCTCTGTCAGTCTCCCAGTATCTCTGCTTGTATTTCCCTGTATACCTTTGCCTCGATGTTAAGGACGACGACGACGATGATGATGATGATGATGATGGTGCGGTGATGATTGTAATGATATTGATGATGATGTAAAATCTTCCCGTACTTCGATTACCACCGTCGTCGTCATCATCATCATCATAATCATCATCATCATCATCATCACCACCACCATCGTCATCATCATCATCATATGGCCTCCTAGCTTATTGTCCATCCATAATCCTCTTCTGTCAGGCAACAAAGACCATCTGTTTGAAATTGATCCACAGTCAGGCCTGATCATCGTCAACAGAAGCTTCAACCCATGGGTCTCGGGTCGTCCATCCAATCAATCGGACCCTTCGAATCAGGGCACAGGACCTTGGGGGTCCGCCACTATGGAGCTTCGCCACCCTGTCAGTGACTTTGACCTCCCGCCACGAGGAACCCCCAGAGTTTGAGAGAAACTTATTTGAGTTCGAAGTCCCAGAGAATCAACCCCCAGGGCAGTTCGTGGGTAGCCTTAGGGTGGCCACGCATTCTGGAGAGTTGCTCTACATACTGGAAGATGGGCAGGATAGCACTGATCATGTCCTTGATGACCTGGACTCGCGTCACGACCTTCGACCTCGGAGCAACCTTGACTTGAGTGGCCCAGACAGTGACAATGGAGTTTGTTCTGGGTCACCTTCGACTTGTTTCCAAATCAACCCTTACACCGGAGTCATCACGACCACCAGGAGTCTGGACTTTGAAAGACACTACGATTTCAAGCTCAAGGTGAAGGTCATGGGGAAATCTGACCAATCAGCAGTCGCTTCGGTGGTCATCAGGGTCTTGGATGTCAACGACAACGAACCCCAGTTGGCAACCTTTGACCTTCATGGGGAGGTCGAAGAATCCGCTAATGTCGGCGAACCAATCAGGGATCCAGAAACTGGCAAGCCCCTTCTTATTGGAGGATATGATTTGGACGGATCCCCGGTGAACTCTGACCTCTTTTATACCGTGGTGTCACCCGTTGGCAGGGTACCGTTCGAATTGTCACCCTTCACTGGCCTTGTCGTGGTTTCGGGGTCATTGGATAGAGAAGCGAAATCCCTCTACAACTTGGAAGTTCGAGTCACGGACACTGGAAAACCCAGATTCCGCTGCGCCAGATTGGTTTCGGTTTCCATCTCCATATTGGACGTCAACGATAATGCCCCGGAATTTCTGAAATCCGACTACCGTGTGGAAATACCGTTCCCTCCGCCTCCTTCACTGGAGCTGCTGACAGTTTCAGCCGTGGATCTCGACGACTCTTCTATCATCGTCTACTCCTTTGTCTATCCCGACGATCCACACGAGATGGAAAAGAGCATTCCAGCTCCTGGTTTCCTTTCCAATGATGATCAGCAGCAACAGCGGCGGGTTTTCCAGGTGGACAACTCGACAGGTGTAGTCACCGTCTGCGACGACGTTGAAGCTAGTCCACTTGACAGCTCAAAGAGGTCTTGGAGACTGACGATACTTGCCTCGGACGGCGAGTTCGAGACCAGGGCCAGCCTCGAAGTTCGTTTTCAAGACTCAACTCTCTCGTCATCGTCATCATCAACGTCATCGTCTTCTGGAATGAAATGCAGAACTCCAGATGGAAAGGTCACTGAAAACCTCAACGAAACTCAACTCGTAGGAGCGTTTGACGGCGTCAGGAGCAACCATGGCAACAGCTGGTCTGGGGTCAGCTACGAGTTGCTGAACTACAGGCACCTGTTCCTGGTTCAGAGGACCTCAGGGGTGGTCTACACGAAGTCCGGAGTGATCCTTGACAGAGAGAGGAAGTCACGTGAGTATGCTGTTGCCATCGTCGTCATGACATCATCAACATCATCGTCATCATCATCAACATCACCATCGGCATCATCGTTATCGTCATCATCAATATTGGTTTAAGCAGACGATGTGCTCCTTGCAGATTACCTTCTTCTGGCCAAGGTCACGTTCAAAGACAAACTTCACCGTCTCCCAAACGACACAACCACAACAACCATAACCTCCGCCACCACAACGACCACAACCACCACTTGCAGTCTCAACGTAAGCGTGGCAGACGACAACGACAACTCGCCCGTGTTCGACAGTGATGGCGGGAACTACGCTGTGGTGCTCAGTGGTGGGACTCTGGAAGGATCAGTGTTTAAGGTGGAGTAAATTTTGTTTTTGTGGCGATGATGATGATGATTGTTGTGGTGGTGATGATGATTGCGATGATTGTGATGGTGGTGGTGATGATTATGATGATGATTATGATTATGATTTTGGTGGCGATGATGATGATGATTGTGATGGTGGTGGTGATGATGATGATGATGGTGATGATGATGATGATGATGGTGTTGGTGGTGATGACAACGACGACTATGATGACCTGTTGATAACGGTGTTGACGATTACGATGGTCGCTAGGATTACGGCGATGATGATAATGATTAAACTCAAACGTAATTCGAAATTCCTTTCCATTCCCGATGACTCACGAGCATGGAATCCATGATTTGTTGTTGTTGTTGTTGTTTGCATTGTTTTCATGAATTTTTTTTCTGTTATTATTATTATTTTTGGCTCTTACCTATCTCATGAATATTAATTATCTTAATAAATTACTCACCTTTTTTACCTTACCTTACCAATGAACTTACCAGGTGACAGCCACTGACAGCGACGCCGGCGAAAATGGACTCGTCCATTACGAGATCGTAGGGGGTGACAGCAAGGAGCACTTTCAGATCGATCCACTATCGGGTGAGGTGACCTTGACACGTGGGGGTGAGGGACTGCTGGCAACAATTGGAGCGAGAGATGGAAGGAAGGCAGGAAGAATGACGCTGGTGGTTAAGGCGACTGACAATGGTTGGAAGATGTTTTGACAAACTCTCCATCTCCTAACATCATCATCAACTTTGTCGTCGTCGTCATCACGATCATCATCATCATCATCAACATCATCATTATCGTAGTCATCATCATCATCATCATCATCATCATCATCATCACCGCTATTATCCTGCTATTTCCTCAGTCATCTGATGTCGATTTGACAGCCAGTTGCTGGGTCTGCAAATAGTTTATGGGTTTTTTTTTATGCTCCTCTTTCTGTTGTTGCTGCTGTTGTTATTGATATTATTACTAATACTATATTATTATTATAATTACTATTTATTATTATTATATTGTTTTTATTATTGTTGTTGTTTTTATTATTGTTATTATTATATTGTTTTTATTGTTGTTATTATTATTGTTGTTGTCGTTGTTATTGTTATATAATTTAAATAATATTATTTGTATAATTTTTTTTATTTTATTCCATTGCTTTCATGCTTTTTCATTGTAAAACATTGTTTTGTCATTCATTTATTAATTCACTCATTCATTCACTCATTCATTCATTCACTCACTCATTCATTCATTCACTCATTCACTCACTCACTCATTCACTCACTCATTCATTCACTCATTCATTCATTCACTCATTCACTCATTCATTCATTCATTCATTCATTCATTCACTCACTCATTCACTCATTCGTCGTCTCCTTGACCCCTTTTTTGGTTGCTGAGCCTTTCTTGATGCCTTCCTAATTGTCATCAGGTTTCCTTTGAAGTTACCATGGTGATGATGATGACGGTGGTGATGGCGATGATCGTGGTGATGATGATGGCGGTCATGTTAGTGATGGCGATGATGATGGTGATATTATTATCATGTTTACGGCGGGAGGTGTTGCTGACAACGACGTCGACATCATCATTAAGATGACATCGATGGATTGTAAATCATTGTGGTCCTCCGAGACATCGTCATCGTCATCGTCATCATCATCATCATCGTCATCATTGTCATCATTGTCGTCGTCGTCGTCGTCGTCATCATCATCATCATCATCATCGTCGTCGTCATCATCATCATCGTCATCATCATTGTCATCATTATTGCCACCGTCGTCGCCATCGTCATCATCACTGTCATCATCGTCGTTATCGTCATTACAACGTTGTGTCCCCGTGTGCCAACAGGTCAGCCGCCCTTAGCGACGACCACACGCGTGAACGTCCTGGTTGCCCATGGCAACGCGCCCCACTTCGAAAGTGGCCACTACGTCTTCGACGTCCCCAACGACGCCTCCAGACGCACCGTGGTGGGCGTGGTCAGGAATGCCAATCACACCACTGGACAGGTCATTTACGAGTTGCTTGAGGAGGAAGACGACAACGATGATGACCCCAAGGGGGCGGAGCTTGCCGTTGATGATGGATGGAAGGATGGAAGAAAGAGAAGAGGAGGAGGAGGAGGATGGAAGGGATCAGAAAGGTTCGGACTCGAATTCAGGCCGAGTGAGTGAATTGGTTGTTTTACGATTTATTTAGATGTATATTTATTTTAATAATAATTAACCGTGAATTAATTGAATTAATTAATTGTGAATTTGCATAATTTAAATAATCGCATTCGGTAACGTGTTTTCACTCTTTTGCTTCCAGCATCCACCTTCCCTACTGGCAGCTTCTGTGAGTGATGATGATGATGATGATGATGATGATGATTTCATTAGAGTATCTTTTCATGACATCAACAAATAATAATTATAATATGATAATGTGCATTATTATTTACTTATTATTATTATTATTATTATTATTATTGTTGTTGTTGTTGTTAGTATTATTATTGTTGTTGTTGTTATTATTGTTATTATTATTACTATTATTATTATTATTATTATTATTATTATTATTATTATTATTATTATTATTGTAACATATTATTATTACCTCAGCATTACCTCAATCACAAAATCTCCACTCTCAGGTTCCATAGTGGTCTTGAGTCCCCTTTTTCACCATGGCGATCCGGACGGTGACGTGGACAAGTACGACTTCACCGTCAGAGCTCTTGACGTCACCAGCGGCCTCGCTGCCCTCACCAGGGTCACTGTCAACGTTTTGGTGAGGACTTGTTGAGTTTTGGAATTCGTAAACGATGGAGGATGATGTGATGCTTTGTCCTTTTTGCGGTTCTTTGTCTTCCACATGCTGTGTGTGTGGTCTGTGAATTGAAATTATGTTTATTATGAAGTGTTAATTAGGTAATAATATGTTAATTAGGTGATAACATGTCAATTAGGTAATAATATGTTAATTAGGTGATAACACGTTGATTAGGCAGTAATATGTTAATTAGGTAATAACATGTGAATCAGGTAATAATATGTTAATTAGTCTAGTAATTTGTTAACAAGCAACACATGCAAATTGAAGATTTACTGTGAAAATAATTCATAAATATTCATATTTCACATTGAATATTCATTTCCTCTTACAGGATGTTGAGAGGGCCCTTATCAAGTTTGAACTTCCCCATTATGAGACCACTGTTCAAAGTTCAGCTCTTAGGGGGACCGCCGTCTTGACCGCTAGGGCATTTGCCATCGGGTCGCCCGACCCTCGTATCCGATATGATTTTGTGGATTACTCGGAGTGCGGGGAGTTGTCGGGCGTTGATTTGATGAAAGTGTTGAATGAACAACTCCCCAACGACTACAGCAACACAACAGTTCAGCCTCGAGCAAATAATCTCAACAATAGCAACAGTCTCGATGATGATGCCATAGTGACTTTTAAAATGGGGTATCTGTCGGTCTCTGAGGAAACTGGTTTGATCACTGTCGAAACTCCTCTTTACCTTCTCAATCCACAAAAAAATCAACAACAACATCTCCATGATCGGGATCAGCAACACCAAGGACCAGAGTCAGAAATTCCGCACCGATGGCCGCCAGACACGATGCAATTGAAGCAGTGCCTGAGGGCTTTCTACCCCTCATATCGAAACACCAGATTTTCCCATGCTACAGTCACGGTGAATGTCAGAAGATCGACCGAAAGCAGAGTTCCAACCTTTGAGAGGAAGTTATTTCAAGCGACAGTCGAATGCGATGCCCCTTCCGACATGTTTGTGAAGGACCTCAGCATTGCGAGCCCTGCGAACTTGACCTATGCCCTCAGAAAGGTCGCCGAAAGGGGCAGAACAGATGATGTCTTTGTGGATAACATATTGGTCATCAATCCCAAAACTGGAATAGTCAGCATTCGTTCTTCTGTGTCCCTCAAGAAATTCTGCTCTGTGGCCCTGCCGTCGAAGACTGCGGACCAATCGGGGAGTAGGGCTTCGAACGTGCCGGCCAATCGGAGAAGCCCAGAATTGATTTATAACGTTTCCATCTCTGACGGAATGGGCGTCTCCTTTGCGGAGTTTCGCCT
Organism: Hirudo medicinalis; assembly: GCA_011800805.1. Taxonomy (NCBI): domain Eukaryota; kingdom Metazoa; phylum Annelida; class Clitellata; order Hirudinida; family Hirudinidae; genus Hirudo; species Hirudo medicinalis. Next base: position 39,238 of record MPNW01001252.1, read on the forward strand.
CCGAGCCAAAGGGGCAAACCATCACGCCCCGATCTTCGAGAGGGTCTTTTACAGTGTCAAGGTCGACTCTGATGCGCCCCTCATGACCGAACTTGTGACAGTTCATGCAAGAGATGAAGACGAAGATTTGTACTACGGAGGGGTGGAGTTCAAGGTTACAAAGGTCATTGGTCTCTCTGACCTTTTGAGGGAGGACGATGTTTCTCATTGGTTCACAATTGATGGGCAAAAAGGTGACTGCATGTGTAATGGCCGAACGAATGAGTGTCCTTTAAATTGGTTTTTTATATTATTTTTTTAAAATTCGAATTATTAATATTATTAATTAAATTAAATATCAATTTATTGTATTAATTACAATTATTATTATTGTTATTGTTGTTGTCGTTATTAATATTATCAATTGTTATCGAAATATCAGTTAAAAATATTCATAAATAGTCATAAATAATTCTTCAATAAAAACAACGACCACAAAATCAACCAGCAGACCAAATGCTTATTCCTCCCAAGGTACGGTCCACAACACGAGGTCCCCCATCCGGCCTGGACTTTACCACCTGACGATAACGGCCGAAGATGGCGGCGGCAAACAATCTCGAGCCAAGGTAGAAATTCTGGTCTTGCCGGCGCAGGAACGGGAGGACCCCGGCGGGTTCTCGGCGGACGAAACTGCCAACTTCGGGGACGTTGGTGGTGCTTTTGGGCTGCCCTTCTATTTGAGGGAGTTCAAGGAGACTGTGTCTGTAGCAGCTGGTGTTGGGAGTGTTGTTGTTCAGGTGGGCACTTTACCAGTGGTGATGATGATGATTGTTATTATTATTATTATTATTATTATTATTATTATTATTATTATTGTATGTTAATATTTATGTAATTATCTAGAATATTATTTTTGAGAGAATTTTTTATAAATAAATAATAAATATTTGTGAAAATAAAACAAATGATTCAAATTGGCTTCCAATTCATTGCTTAAAAATCACTACAAGAAATCCATTGCGCAATCCGACTGATCGCACAAGTTGCACCACACAGGTACTCGAGGACAAGGCACTGGAGGTACTCATTTCCAGCAAATCATCATCATCACCAACATCATCATTATCATCACCAACATCGTCATCATCATCATTACCTGGAAAAACATTTTGTGGAGTTTATACCGTGAAGGAGTGCGACAGTGGCAACCTTTGCGGTGAATACTTCAAGGTCGATGCCAGCCTTGGAAGTATCATCATCAGGAAGCCGTTGAAAGATCTAGGTGAGCGATTGTAGCAGTGATGATGATGATGAAGGTGATGGTGGTAGTGGTGGTGGTGATGNGTGAATACTTCAAGGTCGATGCCAGCCTTGGAAGTATCATCATCAGGAAGCCGTTGAAAGATCTAGGTGAGCGATTGTAGCAGTGATGATGATGATGAAGGTGATGGTGGTAGTGGTGGTGGTGATGATGGTAATGATGATGATGTTTGTTTCCGACCAATTATAATTAATTATTTAATTACACCTCAATGTATTTACATTCGTAATGTGTTCATATTTGTAATGTATTTATATTCGTAATGTATTTATGTTCGTAATGTATTTATATTCGTAATGTATTCGTGTGTTAATGTTTATCAATTATAAAAATCCTTTTTTTTCTCCACAAAAAAACAGAGAGTCGTCTGATATCCTTCACAATGGAGTTCGTCGCCTGCAAAGGCACGACCCACAGCGCTCTCGTTCAAATCTTCGTCACCCCGGCATCGGTTCAACCCCCTGAGTTTGAGAGGTCGTCGTACCTCTTCTTTGTGGACGAGGACAAGCCCCTCGATTGGGTAGTTGCCACGGTGAGGGCAATGCACCCAGAACCCCTTCAGTATTTGTTGGTACCTCCCTATGGCTATAAGAATCACTCCCTTAATCTTCGTGGAAATGGCCGATCAAAAGTCAGGAGGAATTCGGTGAAAGACAATGTAATTGGTTCTGCCAAAGATCAATCCACCAGTAGGATCAGAGATGGAAGACTGAAGAACAGGGCACCGTTCGAAGCCCAGTCGAACCTTCGGGTGGACTCCGAATCAGGGGTCATAAAGGTCTCTGGGGAGGGCCTCGACCGAGAAAGATCAGACACCCAGGAAATATTCATCAGGGCACAGAGCTCTGCCGATCCACGCTTGGTGTCAAAAGTCATCAAGGTCACCATAAAAGTCATGGACGTGAATGACAACGACCCCCGTTTCGACACTGACAATTACACGGCCTCAATCTCTGAAAACATGCCAGTGGGGGTGACCGTTGCCAAGGTGACGGCCACCGACCCTGACCTCGGCAGCAACGGTGACCTGACCTACTTCCTATTGTCAAACGAGGACTTCCGAGAACTGAATGAGTCTCTGAGCAGAGGACAAGAGTGGAGTTTGCAATCCGAGTCGAAGGGCCGGACAAGTGTTCCGTTCGTTATCGACGGAAAGACAGGCTGGATAAGGACGCTAGAGCCGCTGGACAGGGAGGTGGAGGACCGATACGAATTTGTGGTGATGGCAAAGGACTCTGGCGTCCAGAAGAGGTTTTCTTGGACGTCGGTCGACGTCCTCGTCGAAGACGTCAACGACAACCGACCGAGGTTTGAACTCAAGGAGTTTGAGGTAAGAGGTCGGCATTTGTGACTAGATTTGCTAACCAGATAAAATAGTTGGTTCTTAATTATTCGTTATTATGTTATACTAATCAGCTGGTGATGATTAACATAATTAACAAATAAATACATTTTTAAAAATCTGTAATCTTTCTGAAATCACCAAGTCTGTCTGTCTCAATGTTGCCAACATTCCTAACATACAACCCTCTGCTCCAGGTCTCGGTAAGAGAGGACGCGCCCGTCTCAGAATCTCCCCTTGTCCTTCTACCAACCCATGACCCCGATCCGGATTCTATCCTCACCTTTGGCATAACCTCAGGCAATGTAGGCGGAGCCTTCTTTGTAAACGGGTCGGGTCATCTTCTCCTCAGAGGTCGACTTGACAGAGAGATCAGGGACAGTTACAGGTTGGAGGTTGTGGCCAGCGATGGGAAGCACCTGGCGACCTCACACGTCGTGATCGACGTGGCAGACGTCAACGACAATCTACCTGTTTGCGTGCAGGTGAGATGCGAAGGCTTTTCTTTAGGCTTGTGATGTTGTTGTTGTTGTTGTTGACATCGTCATCATGTTGTATGTTGTGTGGTAATTTATATTGCTAAGGTCTTAATTAATATTCTTGTTACCATTTTGTGATATTATTATTATTATTATTTTTATTATTATTATTGATATTATCATTGTGATCATCACCAACCTGCTTTCATCATCTGCAATGCAGTGCAACCAACTTTGTTAAGTTTCTTGGATTTTACATGTTATTCACCAACAAATTGACCGACTGATCAGCAAAACATTCCTTCTGACCATCAGCAGCCCGCAGTGACGGTGCCAGAAAACGTCCCCGTCGGAAAAGAACTCGTCACGTTCGCGGTGCGAGATGCGGACGACCGAAGGACCAGGAACACGGAGATGTTTTATTCCATGGTCGCTGGGGATTCTGAACTCTTCTGGATCAACAGGACCACTGGTAAAGGGATGATGATGATGATGATGATGATGACGATGACGACGATGATGATGGTAGTGTCTCTAGATCATGTAGTATCATGAAGATCATGATGATGATGACCATCAGCATTATGATATTCATTACTTCAAGCATTCATTATGACATCGTCGTGACGGCTTCGATAATATCTATATAATTAATTATAAAATATTATAATTATTATTACAAAGTATAATTGTTGCATAATAATTAAAAATATAATCATTTAACAATATAAAACAATATATTTATCGCATTAGTCCATGGCTCTGTGATTTCCTCAGGCGTCGTCTGCTCGGCCTCGCAACTGGACAGGGAGAGGAGGGAAGTGCACGAGGTCGTCGTCGAGGCAACGGACAGGGGAGGTCGGAGCTGCCGGTCGGTGATCCACCTCCTCCTAGAAGATGTCAACGATGTGACACCCACGTTCGTCAGGCCGAGTTATTCTGTGTCAGTCACCGAGAACAACCCCTTTCCCAGGGTTATAGGTCAGGTCGTAGCCGTTGACAACGACCTCGAAGAGAATGGGCTTGTGAGGTGAGGGACTGATGGTGATGGTGATGATGATGATGGTGATGGTCATGATAACGATAGTGTAATAGCTTGTTGTTTAAATTGTTTCCATGTATTAATTGATGGTTTCTTTTATGACAAACGTTGGCTCCCATCGTCAAGCCTCCCTGGTTTTTCCCCAGGTACTCCCTCGTCAAGGTGAGCAACCAGGGGGACGATCTGTTCTCTGTGCATGGGGGTTCTGGTTCGGTGATTCTCCACGCTTCGTTGGACAGGGAAAAGCACGACTCATACGTGCTGCACATTATTGCTTACGACATGGTGAGTTGTATTATCACAAAAGCTTGCAGTCATCATTATTATTCCTAACAGCTAATGTTATTATTAGCGACATGATATGATGATGATGATGATGATGATGATGACTGTGATGACAACAATAATAACAATAATGAAAATATAATAATATGCAAATAAATATTGCCAAAACTTCGTTATCATAATTTATGTGCCTCTCATCACGTCCCAGGGGTCGCCATCCTTGACATCGACGGTTGAGTTCCTCGTCAATGTCAACAACGTCAACGACAACCCTCCATCCTTCGATCGGTCCGTCTATCGTCTGCCGATTCCAGAGCTCTCCCCCGTTGGCTCGGAGGTGGGCGGAGTCAGAGCCCTGAGAGACGATTCGTCGATAGCCCACCAGGGGGTCAGGTACTCCCTCCTTTGCGATGACCTGGTTTTGTCGGCCAATCAGGATTGTCGGAGCTTTTCCATTGACGAGAGATCGGGTTTGTTGAGTTGTCGAATGTTGAGATTTTAATGTAATTCGTAATAATAACTGTTGAAATATTGACTGCATAATAACCAAATATTAGTGATAATAATAATAATAATACCTCTAATTATGGTGATGATGATGATAATATTAATACTAATAATAATAATACTAATAATAATAATAATAATAATAATAATAATAATAATAGTAATGATTATTCTCCTAGGCATCATAATTCTGCTCGATGAGCTCGACTTCGAAACAGTCCAATCCCTGTCCCTGGTCGTCGTGGCATCTGACGACGACACCGGTCTCAGCTCGTCTGCCTCAGTCCTTGTGGAGGTGAAGGACGTCAACGACAATCCTCCTACGTTTCGGTCGTCTGTGTCGCTGCTCGACGTGGCTGAGGACGCACCGGTCGGGAGACTTGTCGGGAAAGTTGGTGTCGTTGTATGTTTGACGTCGGGGCTGTGATGATGGTGATGACGATGGTGATGATGGTGGTGATGATGACGGTCATGAGGATTGTCGATCTTGTTTCTTGTTGGCATGCTTTTCAAGCATTGTCATTATACGCTTATTATTATTATTATTATTATTATATATTATTATTATTT